>SNQJ01S0031676.1:43878-58031 GCA_010110895.2 Picea sitchensis
TAATCTTTCAACTTTAGGGATTCCTTCAATGATGTGGGTTGTCTCACATGCCTAAATGTCCATGTTGCACACTAATATTTTTTCTTTTCCTCCACATATGTCTTATGCCTCCACCCAAATACTTTCATCTAGGTGGACATTGGAATAGATAATGAAGATTATATTGGGCTGTCCAAAATTTGTACTTTTTGTCTAGACCTTCCCGACAGGGTACCAAGCACCACAAACAAAGATCGTATGAAAAAATTATGCCATCTAGAAGTTGATGTATCAACTACCCCCATCGAGGCCCACAAACCTTTTGGCATCTCATCTTTGGGGGTTAGGGTTTTGGATGTTTAGGGTTTTCGCATTTATTCTTTATGATAAAAAGGCCTTTTAAGATTCATTGTAATCAAATTCTTATGAATGAGTGTAGCCAACACATCTCTCTCTTCAGAGATAAGTTACCACCATTCTATCTAGCTTGTGTTCTTTTCATTTTATAGTCTTTTGTATTCCAGATAGTCATTAATATAATTTGAGTTGTAATGTATTAATTTCTTCCTTGCAATAGCTCTTTGTATTTCTTTGCTATATCTCTTTTATATTTCTGTCTCCATGTCATTCTCAAAATAATTCAGATCAACGGTATTAGAGAAATCTACTCTTTGTTATTTATTTATGCATGTCCCTAATGAGTTCAGGATACAGAGATTTGGGTCTTGAACTGGTTGAGATTGGGGAATAATGCTCTTGTAAACCCAAGCATCCTCCCATGGGAGAAGAAAAGAAATATGATGAAGCAAGAGATCCTATCAAAATTTTTCTCAAGGAACCCCTCACATGACAAAGGAATGAGATGATGGATAATTTTGCCCATATCCTTCAATGGTTGCCAACAACAACAGAGGCACCTTAAACTAGTAGTTTCTTCAGAGGTGAGACACCCTTTAAGGTACAAGCTAACTTGGAAATTCCTTTATTTGAATTCCATATATATGCTGACACTTTGGAAAAATGGTTAACTTTGCTAGAGGGTTATTTCTCTATCCAAAAATTTTCTAGTAGTGAAAATATCACATTCGCGCTCCTTAAGGCCTTTCCCCATGTCAACTATTGGTGAGAGACTTACTATGAGAAAATTTTTGAAGTTGCGTCTGCAATTTTTGGGCCCAGATCCACTTGGGTGGCTTTTGTTAATTTCCCTCAAAGAGTAATACTCCCATGTTGTAAACTATAATCACCAGTACATGAAATGGACAACTTTGTTTCAGGACAAAGACCAGATGGTGTTGGAGTACACAAACAGCTTCCATACCTTGTGTTGAGGGGTACGAGATCCCTTTAACTCAACAGTAATAACCAAACCCTCTTTAGAGGCCCAATTAGACTCTGCAGCGTTTGATGGTGGAATAGTTCTCCAGATCTTTCGATCTAGCTAATTTATCAATGGCATTTACTTAGTGATTGACATGATATCTTTCTGTGAAAGTTCCTCCTTCAAATTAAACGTTCTCTTTTTTTCTTTTCTTTTATTAGATGAATCTGATAAAATGAGGTGTGTTGGTATAAACCAACTAATAGAGTGGATTCTTAACTACTGAAGAAGGTTGAGCCTGGGATAACCCTCATTCTCAAGCATGCAGACAAATATATTGACACCTATTACAAGTCTAGTAATAATACATTAACTTGTTTGTGTTTCAACGATGACTGAGATATAATTATAGAAAGAAAACACGCATGCAATAAAATGATTGCAAGAAAAATAGTTTCCTTATCTCTACAATCAATCACACATTAACACAACGATTTACTTTTCATCATTAAGAACAAAAGAACTGCTAAAATATTGACATAGAGAGAGTTTCAATAGATTCAAAAACTCTTACTTGTTACAACATCAATCACTAAAATAAAAGTTGGAAGTAATTCCTCCTCAATCCAATCACATAACGCCTTTGATGAAAAACAAAATTTCATCTCTCGTCCTAAAAAAAACTTCTCAATTAAGGTTGTTTATAAATAGTTCTTTACAATTCTCAAAAAAGAGGGTCTTTTTCCCAAAACCATCAACCCTTTATAAAAGGTAAATCCCGCTATTTATAAAGAATCACTAATTAAAATAACCTCTACAAGTTTGTGTTAGGTAAAACAAAATATTGCCACATGGTGCTTCATCTCTTTGTTCTCTGGAAATCATCTTATGGTTCTACTAGAGTGGATGAATCTTCTCATATTCTGACCACTTGACGAAGAGATCCTCGCATGTGTTAGCATACAATAATCTGTGTTGATCCATCGTAGCTCCAAGCATTTCCTTCACTTCCACTGCTCGTTCTCTATATTTGGCAACCTTGGCACTTAATCACTGCAAAACTGCATGAGCCTTGATCGGATGTTAAATAAACTTTTGTATAAGTCCCGGTGTCATGCTTTCCATCTATGTGATCTCCACTCCCCATGCTGAGTCATGTTATGCATGTTGTTTTACTATGTCATGCAAGTCGACAAAGTATTCGAGTGAGCCGAACTCTAGGAGGCTAATGTATCTCATCTCCCAATTGATATTTTTCCTGTGTCTTTCCACTGAGCCCATATCTTATGTATTTCTTGTTGAGTTTCCTGGGCCATGATTACCCATTATTCAGTTGCTTTCCCGATCCAGGCGATTCTACATTCCATTAGCACTCGAATATCATGCTTCTTTGTGTCTCAACCCTTCTGCACTGTGTTGATGTAGTCAATTCATTCTACATCTTGGTATGATTTTTCATACCATTTCTCTGCGTACTTGCAAGTTTCCAATGGAATAAGGGTATCTTTTTGGTAATTTGCTACACATGCACTAAAAATATGTCTTTCACTTGTGGAATTTTCATATGCATCTTGGAACTCACTCTTCAGAAACATTGTGGCCTGCATTGAGTCTTGGTAATATTTTCCAAATGGAACAGATTGTCTATCTCATTTAGTGCATTGACCAATCCCTTTTCGTCTCTCTTTGATTGATCCAGCGTGGCATCAGTGATATCCATCCCTCCATCGATGAGCGCAGATGGATTTTGTGTGTTCTGTGTTGAGCAATTTCTCCTCTGTGGTGATGAGAATAGAGCTATCCAGCATGAGTCTTTTTTTCTTCGTGGTTCTTCTCGTGATATATTTCCTCTTCCTTTCATAAGAGATAACCTGTATATCGGAGACCTCATCAATGGGCTCAAGGATTTGTTGTTCTCCCAAGATGAGAGTGTTTCCCAAGCTTCCTATTGTTTGTATCTATTTGAAGACCGATTCTTGTACTTCTTCCATCTATTCTGATGGCTCAACGTCCGTCTGTTTTTCATTGGCTGGTGAGGGATCGAGCAAAATTGAATAGTCAATGATATGCCCAGTACTTACTTTGTGATGACTGTCAAGGTTTCAATCTTTGGTTGTTGTGCTTCCTCTTTTTTTCCACCTGAACCTAGCTCATCCCTGCAACTATCTTATCGGGTCCCCGATAGGTCGAGAACTTGAGTGTCTAAGAAAATTTTGGCCTCATGGTATCCCTGTGGAAGGTTTAGAACTGATGCATCGGGACTTGGAGTAGATGTTCCCCCTGGTTATTTCTCCTCTATAATTGGTATCTGAGTTACAAGTGAGACCTCTGAACTCTCTTAATATTCATAGGTGTTTATTAGATCAAACAGGGGATTTGGCACACTCATTTCACCTGGTGTTCTTGGAATCTCATACTAGGCTGGAATGGTCACCGGTTGTAAATCCTATGGTGATGTAACTCTAAGGTTTTCCATACTGGTGGTTTCATCCAGTTGTATTGAAACTTAGCCATTTATCTCTTCTCTAATTTTGATTGGGTCGGTTGGGGTGATTCTCATCATTTCTATTAGTTTAGGATCATTCTCTAGTTGGTCGATGATTCTTTGGGCTCCTTCTAGTAACAAAAATCCCCTCCTTTATGCCTCTGTGGTTTATGCTTCTACGATTTCTTCTCTAACCTTGAGATATTCTTGAGCTGACTGTGTTATTGTTTCGACCTTCTCATCCATACTCATAACTTTGAACCTAATCATGTTCGGGTTAGATTTTCTCTGTAATACCTCCTCCCAGTCGTGAGGACATTCTATAAAAATATTATCTTCAAACTTGTCATGCGTGTATTTCCATCAAGAAGATACTTGTGAAGCGTGTTGGAGAACTAGGCCTTTAGGGACATGCTTGTGAAACTGACATGTCGGGAACCTGTGCTCCAGCTGACTCAAACCCTCTTGTTTAGCTTGAGAAGTGTCCTTCACTATATAAAACCCTACATGGAAACTGTAGGGTATGAATGCTCATTTATTGTTCTTAACCAAAGTGGCATTATAGCCCTGCAAGATAGTCTAGTAACATATTTCTCCTACAAAAAACCGGTCTTAGACGTGGGAAGGGAGAAAATTTGGTCCTCTAGTGGCGCTGAACACCCTGATATAGGTCGTGGTATCATCTAGGTACTAGTGTCCTACTTTCGAAATCATTTTCTTGGCTACTATAGACAGCCTTGGCCATTCCTTTTTAAATATAATGAAATAAATCCGAGCGATGAATTCATCACAAATAAGAGCATAAGACTTCTTCTACCTATTTTCCCATAGGATGTTGAAGTAGGCATGTATAGGAATCTCTGTGACGTGCCAACTTAGATTCATACCGGTGAAGACATTCCTTGCGCATATCACATCTAGCAAATATGAGGCCATGTGAAAAGTGGGCGCTTCTCCCTCATCTGGGGACTGATCCTGCAGGATACTCGTGCTCAATTTCTTGGAGATAATTGATCCCCAATTGAAGCTACTCCCCAAAATATCCACAGTGTATGCCAGGGGAATCCATGCCTCTAAGAACTTGGCGCAGTCATTTTCTCCATATAATCAAAAAATTAGAGCCATTAAGTAGATATATGGCTCCCTCAGATTCATTGTCATGTACCATTCGTATCTCAAATTCATAAAATTATTGTCTTCCTTCAACCAGGAGGCCATTAATTGGTTGTTGTCATGGAATTCATATAAATTCACCACAAAGTCTGTGTTCAACCACTCCTCTCGGTCCTTGATTTTGTAGTACTTATGGACCTCTGTTGGGAGAAATTTTTTGACACATCTTCCATTCTCATCATTGATTAATCACTTTTGCATGTTTGTGTAATCAATTATCCAACTCAAAGTCTCAATGCAGGGAAGGAATGGAGTTTGACAGGCTATCATATGCAAGCACGATCACCAAATATTCAGGAAAACCTGGTCGTCGAGTGCCCTTACATTTGGGTCATTGTGTGGGATAAAATCGAGGTAATCTTCTCGGTTGAATCTATTGAATAAATCCCCCCATTGTGGGAGAATTATTTTGTATCCAGTGATTGCCTCTATATCATCAAAAGCAGAGGGCTGAACGAATTCCTTCTTGGTCGATGTTTTGATGACCAACTGTACTTTGGGAGAAAATTCCAGCTGCCTCGCCATGTCGGGAGAAGATCCTTCACCCATCTCTGATTCCTTTAATTTCGGTGCCCTCAACGAGCATTTGGTCGTTGGATTCCTTGAAGGCATTTTCTTTGCAGCTGGAACAACGTTAGATACTGTGTTACAGACAAAATTCTAATCCATAAAAATGCAACCGCTGAAATGAACAAGTTAACACATACCTCTTCTTTGTACTAGCCTAACCTAGTTTTTTTTTAAGTCTGAGAATCAAATGCAACTCTTGAGATTCTCTCTTCGCTTCTTCAGCTTCTCTATAAATGGGAAACTTGTGCGCATAATGGAGGTGTTCGAAGTTTTCTTAGTGATTTAAACAGAGATAATACTTACCTTGCCGCATCAGTTATTCAAGTCAGGGTATGAGTGCAGTTCTACAAAATATGTTTCTAGATATTCATTATGTTCAAGATCAAATGTAATCGTAGGTTGGTGGTGCAGGCATGGGCTATAATTTGGTTCATCGGTGATTTCAAATTCTCATTGTCCAATCACTGCATGGGGTAGCAACGTATGCAAATAAAAACATTAACTGACCTATTAAATGGAAGAATCTGATCTTATTGTGTGCTGAAAGCATCTCATCATTCCACTAAATTATTAGTTGAATCAGGAGTCTGGGCTTTCTTTAGACAATGTTCGTTGATATCTCTCGGAAAACTCTTTGACCTCAACCCATCTTTTCGTACAGCATTGATGTGGAAATGTTGACTTGGAAGTGTGACTAGGACACGGGGAAACCTAAGGTGACTCAGGATAAAATTAGGTTGTACGAAATTCATACGTGGCAAAGACACGTGGTGCCTAAACATGGCATCTTCGTTTAATCGTGTTATTTAGAATCAGGGACTTTTCATTAGATAATAATTTTAACAATGGGTCCTACCCTGTCGATGCCAAAGTTGCATCAAGGATCGGTGATCGACGATAACTTTAAATAAGTTTTCCCATATTAACCCCCTTGAAACTTGTCGACGTTGAAAATGCATCCAATATCGGTGATTGGGTATGTGTAAATGCATAGGTTTTCAATGATTTGACCCTTTGGAATTTCATCAATCCTCGATAAAAAACATCGGTAATCGACTATCAGAGGTTCATCATGGCTCATGTCATTGTTTCTTCTCTCATATTTTGTCGATGTCGATGAGAAATCTCTGACCTTATGAATCATATTTGTGAACAACTAGCGCACATATACTCCTCTTTTACCGATGTTGATGATACATCGATGATGGACTATTATTGTTACTATGTGATCATTCCTACTTTTTCAAAAAATTTTGATGCTAAACATAAGCATGTGGGTCACAATTTTAGCTACATATTCTTAGTTAAAATGACAAGTTCCTTTTTTTAGACACAAATGTTTCACTTTGACAAGTTCAAATAAATCTACCTTTCTCGATGAAAATACATGAAAATGAAATTACCAATTCCTCCACAACGGACTCAATTCAGACAACAGAACCAACAGAAAATAAGTGGTACCCAAAAGAGACAAATTTTATAAAATATTTTAGGGTGTGTTGAGCGCTCAACTAATGGTGATTCCCTAGGTGAAACAAGAATATTTGTTCCTTCCTTTGTGCTTATCTCATGCAGAATCTGCTTGAGAAACTAACTGGCTTCGCTTTTAATAGAGTATTTCCTATCCTTGCATGTACAAATTATCGGGTTCATGAATCTAGGTTCGCTTATGGAGTATAAACCTTATCCCACCTTCATTCCTATTGACCATGACCCACACCCCCTATTTTACAAGAGTTGGGTAAGGCATCACTGGATAGAGGTTGTTTTAGTTATCGTTATTCACTTGCTACGGTGTTTCTCCACTTCCAACGAGCGCCATAGCCCCTAAGGAGTCACCCCGATGTCACAGACCTTGCTCCACTACCAGCGAGCATCCATAGCCCTGACGAAGTTATCTCCATACCCTCTTCTACTTTTCACTCATTTAATATATTTGATTTATTTCTGGCAGAAAATTCCCTCAATGAGTTGGAGAGGAGGATGCTTGTTATATGTAAGATGAAATGGTTAATGTGAAATTCTTTTTAGCTCTGTCTAGAGGTACAAGTGGTCCTTTCCGACTAGCCATATTTCCATTTGGGCTTTAACATACCACCATGTGAACACTTCATCACTTACTAAAGTCATTTGTTTTACAAAGACAAGATATAGATATCCTTGAAGAAATTTTTAATTTCCCATCATTTCTTATGTTGCATGTAAGTGTGAGTTAGGAGCAATCAGTCTACCCTAAACCTACACATTTATCCTAGTCAGAATATAACATGAAAATCCACACACATGTTTTTTTAAATAGAAATATTGTTTTAGGTATTATCCATTCATCAAGAGGGCGTCGGGTTCCCGCCTCATATTTTTCAACTGATACGTTCCTTCCCCAATTTTCTCAGATACCTGGAAAGGTCCAAGCCATAGATTCTGAAACTTTGAATGTTTTCCCTTAGGTTCATTTTCTCTATCCCATTTCAGTACTAAGTCCCCTACTTCATAATTTTTCTCATTGTCCTTATGCTTGTCAAACCATCTTTTAACTATCTACTGATGAGCAACAAACTTCGATTTTTCTTTCTCCCTTTCATATTCCAACATGGGGAGGGTATCAATTCTTTGTTGAATAATTTATGTGGGCTATCCTCTTGAACCCTGAGAAACCTGAAGTGATGAAAGATATAACCCATCTGGGAGAATGACTTCTTGTCCGTATACCATAAAGTATGGAGAGTTACCTATAGCTTCCTTAGGTGTTAATTTTTCTTCCCATCAGGAATTATGAAGCGAACTATTCCAATTCCTCTCATTGTCTACAATTGTTTTCTTCAAGATCCTCACTAGGTTCTTATTAGTTGATTCTTCCACCCCATTCCCTTGTGGATAGTAGTTTGCAGAGTATATTATTATGATTCCTTTGTCTAGAGTGAACTCTGTTAATAGAGTAGAAGAAAAATAAGTAGCATTGTCAAACACAAGAACGGAGGGAATCCCAAACCTCATGATTAGTTTTTGTTCTATAAATTGTATTAAAACCTTTTCATTCACGTGAGTCAGATGGATGGCCTCCGCCCATTTCCTAAAATAGTCTATAGCAATCAGTATGTATTTATGTTGTTTTGAAGAAATTGGGGTAATATCCCCTATGAATTCTAACCCCCATTGCTCGAATGGTCTCGATATGGTCACTGGTTGGAGTGGGAAAGATTCTCTCTTTTCTCTACCCGCACTCATTTAAAAAAATTTAGAGTTCCTAGCGTATGTATGAACGTCCCTAAATAGAGTAGGACAGTAATAACCAACTCTTAATATTTTGTGAACCGTGGTATTCCCTTCAAAGTGTCCACATGCAGGTCCATGATGGATCTCCCTCATAATGTTTTCTACATCTTCACATTTGAGACATCTCAAGAGTACTCCATCATAATTTACGCGAAACAACACTGAATTTATGAGGCGATATTGTGTTGATTTTAGCCTGAGAGCTCTCCTTTCCTTAGGGTTTAGATTTTTTGGACGAATCCCATGATGCATGAGGTAAATCATTTTTCCATACCAAGACTCTTTCCTTCGGGGAATGTATAAAGCTTCACTACACCATAATTTTAATTCATTCTCCCACCTGGGTTCTTCGTTTATTCGATCTTAGGTTTCTGTGGCCAGTTTACACAATCCTTGTCCCTTTACTAATTTGGAAGGTTTTATATATAGATCAAATTCTTGGACAACTTCTGTCCAATTTCATCTTCTCTCCCCCATCTTCTTTCGAGTGAATAGGCATCGAAATGCGGGATGAGGCATGATGACTTTGGTGTGATTTTTCTAGGATGTAAGATCTGAAATGTTTTAGTGCTTTGTACAACACATAAGCTTGTTTTTATATAGAAGGGTAGTTCAAGTTGGATCATTGGAGATTAGTGCTCATAAATTATATGATTTCCTCATTTTCATCATCATCCTTATGGTTCAAAACTGCAAGTAAGGACTGGTCGGAGGCGAAAGTATAGAGGAAGAAATATTTACTAAAGTCGGGACTTCGTAGCACCAGAGCTTAGGATATTGTAGTCTTGATATTGTTGAAAGCATATTTTCGCTCGTCATCCCATTTAAAATTAACATCCTTTCGAATCATTTTTTGTAAGGGTTTGACAGTTTCACCGAAATCGGCCGTGAACTTCCTCACAAAATTAATTTTCCCAAAAAAGGATTGCATATCCTTTTTGTTGTCGGGTAAGGTAAGATGAGATATTTCCTTTATTTGTTCTGGATCTATGTGAATTCCTGCTTGAGATATAATATGACCTAGTAATTTCCCTTCCTTGACACCAAATATAGTTTTCTTAGGGTTTAAATATATTCCATATTTCCTACACCTTTCAAAAATATAGGTTAGATGTTGGATGTGGTATTTTATGTTCTTTAAATACAAAGTCACATCATCCAAGTATAATAATACACATTTGTTAATCAATCCCCAAAAATCTACATCCATTGCCCTTTGGAAGGCTTCTCTTGCATTAATCAACCTAAAGGGCATGTGTTTATAAGAAAAAGTTCCCCACTTGGTTCGGAAGGCAGTTTTCAATCGGTCTTCCTCTGAACCTAGAACCTAGTTGTAACTTGAAAAACCATCTAGAAGTGTTACACATCAAAATTACTCACTTCAATAGTGTCGCAAGTGTCATCATTGCAAGTGTTGTAAGTGTTGCATCTTGTCTGTAAGTGTCGCATCTTGAACACAAGTGTCACAATTTTCGCAAACATTATACTACCATCCTGCCTATTTCATGCCTCTAGTGACATCATATGGACACTTAAGACACCTCGAAGACTAGTCTTGAAGAAGAGAAATCACTTGACAAGGAGTACAAGCCTTTTGCCACTGAAAAAAATTACTTAAAAATGATTTTTTGAAGGCAGCGCTCCCCTACCCACTGTCAGGGAGCGTTGACGCTCCCTAGCCTTCTTTAGGGGAGTGTTGAAATGATATGTGAACCCTTTTGGGGGAGCTCTACCCTTCCTGAGTGAATTTTATTTTGTTGAGATAAATTAGGGAAGAATCCCATCAATCTTTGAAGTTGGTTGGATTTGAATATGAGAGTTCAAGGCATGATATTAGGGAAGATCCACAACTGAAGGAGAGGAATCCTCAACATATCCCAAAGATATCTCAAGTAGTTGGGGCTCTCAAAGCCTATATAAGGAGTCCTTCTCATGGTGAAACAGAGATGAAAAGATTGGAAGTATGAAACCTATGATCTCATAGGCAACATATAGTACAGAGATGGAGATTGAGAATTACACCAAACTTATGATCCCATAAGTGAGATGACATTGAAGCATAATCAGTGTAGATTACTTGAGAAAAGGGGTTGGACAAGGAGAGCTGGAAGAAGTTGATGCACCTTCATTAGAGGATTGTAAGTACTCTTCATTTGTTCTCATTAATATATATACATGCTAGGCCTGTTTATTTCAAGTTTATGTTTGTTCCACATGAATTTGTCTTCAGTAGATAGATCTATATTTGAGCTAATATCGGTAGAATAGGAAGCTTGTTATGTCTTTGTTTTCTCTACAGGACCTATCGAGGATCTTGGGATTGAAGCTCAACTTGGAATTTGTGAGGACAAACACCATTTAAAAAGGTACACTTTTCTTCTTCCTCTTCATTCATTAGCTTAATTAGATCTAAAAGGATGTCAGTGACCAATGATAGCACCATTTCTGTCTTGATCTTAGGGGTCTAGAGACTAAGAGGGAATGCACTTGTGCACCAGAGGATTCACCTGTAACAGAAATTGGCGACTCCACTGGGGAGGTGCTCTGATTTTTGTTTCCTTTCCTAGATCTTGTTTTGGCCCTTGTCCCACTTCTTGGCCTTCTCCATACTATTTTTTATTCTTATATGTGATTGTTTGGCTCTTGATTTCATCACCTTCAAATTGATTGACTGAGTTTTCTTGATTCTTTTACTTTCTGGGCATTGTTTCTGAATTTTTAGAGGCCAGGCCTCCCCTACCTTTGTCACCAGAGCACTGGTGCTCCCTACCAAACTTACACAGAGCGTTGGAACTCTCTAGTGCCCCTTACACTAGAGAGTTGCCCCTTTTCTGTGCAAAATCCTTTAGGGTTTCATTCTCTAAGGTTCATTTTTTGCTTTTGGCACTTGCTCAGGGTCTTATCATCTCAGATTATCTTTATCTTGGCCTTCAACACTCTTCTTTCTAAGAATTGATCACTTTTTGTTTGGAATTTTGGCATTTTCTTTCCTTGCCTTGAAGTCACGCTTTGTCTTTGTTGATTTAGAGTCAATTTATTGTTTTCTTCTCATTTATCTGACTGAGTGGAAACTTTTGTGAGGAAATTCAAAGGTATATACACCTTTAATTTTGATCTTTGAGGTCATCTTCCCAAGAAATTAAGTTTTGGGTGGTTTCTCTATTCTCCCCATCTTTTCTTAGATTCTTCTTTGCCTTTTATTGTCTTCCTTGAATGCTTGCATTTAAAGTAGCATAATTGCATGTTTTTTTCGACATTTTGGGACATTGTGCATCTAAAATGATGAATGTTTTCTCCTTATCATAGAATATCTTTCATAGAAATGGAAAGATTGCATATTCATCTCTTTGCATAGATTTCATGTCAGTCAAAACACCATATTGTCCATGCCATTTTCCTTTTGAGTAACAATAGCTTTAAAAAATCAAGCGCTAAACTAAAATTGATTAGAAATTTTACTTTTTCTGGAAGAAAACCTACATCAGATTAGTTGTAGGGATTTGGAATAGGTGTGAAAGAAAACTTTCCAAAGTTTCAAACAAACATAGGATCTTTTTTTAGGGAGCAGTGAAATCCAATTACTACATTTTGTCCTAGGAAGCCCTTCTCACACAAGGGTCAATCACGAGGTCGCATTAAGACTAACAGAGTTACTCACCTTGATTTGTCGGTCTTGGTGTAAAGATTACGCATATTATGGGGGTTGCTTGAAGGTATACCCACAATGATCAGTGGAATCCTTTCAAGTTGATTTTCGGGCTAGATACCATGCCCTTGCACGTGGATCAGACTGTTGACTGTTTCCCCAGGCATCACTATTGTAGTTGGTAACCTTAGTGGCCTATCTCTTTAGGGTCTTTACATGAGGTGACTATGGAGGGGAAATTCTTCACGGTACCTGGAATCGACATTGGTTAGACTCACTCGGGCTCCTTGGAGTGTATACCCACATTTATGTGTGGGAACTTGCACCAGGGAGTAAGTCTGTTAAGCAGGTCGTCAGCGTAAATTTTCCACCCACTCTATCTCCACCCCTTCTTACTTTGTTCCCGAGACATTGGATTTCATCACCAACTAGTGTGCTCATTGCGAGAAGGTTTTTTTTTCTTACTTGCTTACTAGATTTTTTAGCGTGTGTTGTTTGTTCTCCCTAGCATAATCTAGGTTGGAGTTTTATTTTTATGGCGTTAGTTCCTGGGATGACCAATGAAGGAACCCCTTTTCCAGGGGAACCCTTTGTGTTTCCTTCTTACGAAAACGTTATTCCTCCTTACATAGCTACTTTGTGTTAATGTTTATGCCATTATTATAGTTCTTTGCATTTTAATAGATAAGAGCATCATAAGAACAAGATCACTGAGAAATGCACATTCACAAGAGACACAACATTTATCCTGGGAAACCCTCTAGGGGAAGAAAACCCAGAAAAACTTCCTTATCATAAATAACTTATACAATGTTTAAGAGATAACTCAAACCAATACAGATAGTCCTCCCCAAGAGATGCACCACTCTTTTTCTCCTCTCTCCAACTGGTAATTGCAGCTTGCCTCATAAGAGAATGAGCAAGTGAGTTGTGTTTTTGAAGTGAGGCGCTAGCCTCTTATTTATATCACACTGGAATGTGTGAAAGGTCACAACTGGCAGGGCTGACCCCTCACTCTGGGTGGGTAAACCCACCTTTAATTAATTCTGGGTCTTCCACGATAACTGCTGGGGCCGACTTCTTATTCCTCCCTTTATAATTGTCCGATGACCAATCCGCAAAAGGGGATTTGGTCCTTATATAATTACTAACATGATTAATCCACAATGGGGACTAATCCAATAACAATAATAATAATAATGACATGATTAATCTGAAATGGGGATTTAATCCAATAATAATAAGAATGCTCTTCGCAGTTACATTATTTCAACACTCCCCCTTAATAAGAAGGGTATTCTTCATCAGCATCAGGCAAGAGAGGTCTACATCATCAGTGGCATCTGGAGGACAGTATCATCAATATCATTGTTATCACTGAAATTTCGTCCGCACAGGGCGACAAGAACTCCGCATCATCAGCACAGAAAAACAATCATTCATGGCACAAGGATTAATTCCACAGCACAGCAAAAGGGTCAAAACTATGCAAAAATGGCCAAAAAATTAAAAAGCGCGATGCACCCACTAGGCGCACGCACGCGCGCAACATCTTCGTATGTTGAGCGCATATGCGCGGCTGTGGGGTGCAAAACCCGCGCACCTTCCAAACGACGCATTTATGAAGCTGGTCGGCCTCCCAACCACTAATGGATCGGCTCCCAAGTCGATTTGACATCAAATCCGAGCTCAATCTGCGTGGGGAG
>SNQJ01S0031676.1:58041-70831 GCA_010110895.2 Picea sitchensis
AGGTTGTATCCCTTCATTTGCTGGATAATAATAAAGGAAGGACCTGGAAATTTCTTTGGTTGACGTAGCCCACACTAGGTGAACCACGTAAATCCGTGTCTCTCTTGTATTGTGTATCTTCTGTGTTCTATTTCCGTATTTGTTTTATTTTATTGCTCCATGGTCCTGTTTTTCTAACAATTGGTATCAGAGCGAAAGGTAACTCGCAGGAAAAGAGGGTTCCTGATTCAAGTGGGAGCAATCTCAGAAGATGGAAAGTTCAGGGTCAAGAAATTTAACGGGCAAAACTACCAGTTATGGAAGATGCAGAAGGAAGATTATTTATATCAAAAGGATCTATTCCTACCATTGGGTGGAGTAGCGAAGAAGCCAACGACCATGAAGAATGAATAATGGGAGATTATTAACAGAAAGTCTCTAGGAACGATAAGGTTGAGCTTGGCATCATCACTAGCTTTCAATATTTCGAAAGAAAAGACAATGAAGGATTTGATGGACGTGTTGGATAAACTACATGAAAAACCCTCGACGTCCAATAAGGTAATTCTAATGAAGATATTATTCAATATGAAGATGTCAAAAGGTGGGTCTGTTGCAGATCATTTAAATGAATTTAATATAGTTACTAATCAACTAAGTTCCATAAAAGTGGACTTTGATGATTAGGTTAGGGCATATCTATTCTTGTGCTCATTGCTAGAACACTGGAATAACTTGGTCATGGTTGTAAGTAACTTTGTATCTAGTTCAATACTTTAAAATTTGATGGTGTTGATGGTGTTATCCTTAGTGAGGAAATGCGACGGAAAATCACAGGTGAGATATCAGGTAATGCGTTGAACATGGAGAACAGAGGAAGACAAAAGGATAGAGGAAAGGGCTCAGGGAACCGAAGGAATTCTAGGAAGGGCAGATCCAAATCCAGACTTGAAAATATAGAGTGTTGGAATTGTGGGAAGAAAGGACATCTAAAGAAAGATTGCAAAGCTCCAAAGAAACAAAGAGATGGACAACATGAGAGAAATCAAGAAGCAAATGTAACATGTGATGTGTTACAAGATGCTTTGACTATTTCTGTAGATAATATTTCTGAGTCTTGGGTAGTAGATTCAGGAGCTTCATTTCATGCCACACCTCATAGGAAACATTTTCTAGTTTATGTTCAAGGTGATTTTGGACAGGTTCATTTGGGTGATGATGCACCATGCAAAATTGTTGGAATGGGAAAGGTAAAAACAAAGCAACGCAATGGAAACCAATGGTTGTTGAAAGAGGTAAGACATGCTCCAGATTTAAGGAAAAGTCTAATTTCAACAAGGAAGTTGGCAAGTGAAGGTTGTGTATCCATATTTACAGATAAGACGTAGAAGGTCATCAAAGGATCATTAGTGATAGTAAAAGGAGAGAAGGTAGGTACATTGTATTTATGTACTCGTAATACTGACTCTTCTATATCTTTAACTTCTACAAGAGTGTATAGAACACTATGGCATCATAGTCTGGGACACATGAGTGAGAAGGGTATGCAAATACTTCACAAAAGAAATTTTCTGCTAGATCTTAAACAAATTGAGTTGGACTTCTGTGAGCATTGTGTTTATGGAAAACAAAAGAGAGTCAGATTTCTCAGAGTTGGAAAAGAAAAGAAGAATGAAAGGTTAGAGCTTGTGCATACAGATGTAGAATGAAAGGTTAGAGCTTTTAATACAGATGTATGGGGACCATCTCGCATCATATCCTTGGTGTCTCCTCTATTACATTACTTTGTATTGATGATGCAAACTAGGAAAACTTTATTCTATTACATCTGAAAAACTGATGTTTTTTATACTTTTAAGAAATGGAAAGCTTTAGCTGAGAAAGAGAACAAAAGTTTGAAGTGTCTCAGATTAGATAATGAGGTGAATATTGCAGCAAGGAGTTTGATGATTATTGTTCATACCATGGGATTCAGAGAGAAGACAGGCTCACAACACCACAAAAATGGTGTGTCAAAAAGGATGAACAGACAATCATGGAGCTGCAAGGAGTATGAGATTTGCATATTATTTGCCCTTACAAATTGGCAGATAAAGCTAGATATTGTTGTTTACTTAATAAACAAAGGACCTTCAAGCTCTTTGATTGTATAATCTCTAGAGGAGGAATCGACAGAAAAAGTTAAACTATTCTTTGAAAACTCGGTTGTGAAGCATTTGTCCATATTGATAAAGAAAAATTAAAATAGAACAAAGCTTGAGTGCAAATCAAAGAAGTGTAAATCTTTATTGATATACACTACCTTTGTTTATCGCTTATGGGATTACAAAAAATAACAAAAATACTCAGGGAGTAGAGATGTCATATTCAATGAGAAGGTCATGCACAAAGATCAATTGCGTGGAAAACAAGAAGAAGAAAACAAGAATATACAAAGATTTGGATGAGATCATTGAAAAGAAATTCCAAAGGAACCTGAAAAAACAAAATGTACAACAACAGATCAATGTGTAACTCCTCAAACACTGGCAAGTGTTGTTAGAATATCTACCAAAGTTAAGTATACCTCGAACGATAATTCCTCCTTCATTGTATTTATTATTGACCATTCTAGTGAACTAAAACGTTATGAAGAGGCAATGTGTAGACACCAAAATAAGTTGAAGCAAGGTATGAAAGAGGAAATGGATTCTTGGCAATGAACTAGACTTGGGACCTGGTTTAGTTGCATGCAGGAAAAAAATCAGTAATAAATGGGTTGGCTGGTTGAGGGAAGAAGATGGATGAGAAAAGCCAAGACAAGGCTAGACTTGTTGTAAAGGGTTTGCACAAAAGAAAAGGTATAGATTTTGATGAAATATTTTCCTGTTGTTAAAATGACTTCAATTAGGACCATATTTTAAGTCTCTATAGGCAACTAGAATATTTTATTTTGAACAATTAGATGTAAAACATCTTTTCTCCATGGGATTTGAGAAGAGATTTATATGCAACAGCCACAGAGGGATGAGGTCAAGGAAGGAGAATTTGGTATGTGTTGAAGAAGAGATTATATGGCCTCCAAAGAAGCTCCAAGGCGTTGTATCCTAAGTTTGACAGGTTTATGATAGAACAGTGATCAGAATGACATATAATATAACCCTATTCTGTCATAAACCTGTGTTTATTTTAAAAGGATAGAAAATGGAAGCTATATTATCTTGCTATTAGATGTAGATGGCATGTTTGTTGTATTATTCAATATGAAGGATACTAACATAAGCTTAAGAAGAAATTGGCCAATTCATTTGTGATGAAGGATTTGGTACGCAGTGAAAACCTTTGGCATGAGAATAACAAGAGACAAAAAGAATCAAAAGTTGACATTGTCTCAGGGTGACCGTGAGAAGGTGTTGGAGATGTTTAAAATGTAGAATGCAAAACTAGTTAGTACAACTTTCACAGCCATTTCAAATTAATTAAGGAAATGTGTCCCAAGACACATGAGGAGAGAGAATACATATCTAGGGTCCCATTCAAAGCAGCTTGGCAAACTTTGATGTTTGTGATGGTTTGCACAAGACCGTATATTGCACATGTAGTGGGAGTTGTGAGAAGGTATATGAACAATCCGTGTAAAGAACATTGGGCAGAAAGTGGATTCTCAGGTATATGCATTATGTTTTGGAGTTTCTAACCCTTTCTATAGGGATACGTTGATTCAGATATGGAAGGTGATAAAGACAAGAAGAGGAGCACCACAGGGTATGTTTCTACCATAGGTGGAATAGCAATAAGTTGAATTGGAACTGCAAAGGTTGTTGCACTTTCAACAACATAGGTAGAGCATGTTGCTGCTACAAAGAGGCTAGTAAAGAGATGATTTGGTTACAAAAGTTTCTATGGAGGAATTGGGAAAGAAGCGGTGAGAATACCAGGTTGTACCCTTGGACAAAGGAGAGTGTCATTCATATTGTAAAGAAATCATCCTTCCATTCAAGACTAAGAATATACAATTGAGGTACCACTTCATAATATCCCTCCTTGAAGATGGACATTTGAAGTTGGAAAAGATACACACACTCATCCAATCCCAAGGCATTACGTTAACAGAAGCAGCAAGTAGGAGAAACTGACTCCGCTAAGTTTTAGTTGGTCTTCAAGAAATGAAGATGAAGATGAGAAATTTGAAAGGTCCAAGAAGGTTCAGTCCAACATATACAATGTACAAGGGATTTGTTGAGCTCACCAAGTGCGGGGAGATTGTTGGTTGTGGAGCCCTGATTATCTTCCTGATTCGTAGGTCTTTTACTTTCAAAAATGTTTATACCCATGAAGTATTTACACTCCAAAAGTATGTACACCTTCCACGCTGGGAGTGAAGAGGGGGTACCCCCTTTGCGGGGTCTGGGGGGGATATCCTCCTGGCTGGGGGGTCTGGGGGATAGAGGGCCCCCAGCGGGGGTTCCCCTGAAGCAAAAATTGCCTCGTAAAAGCATATTGTAATTTCATTGTAAATCTAGACCGCTCATTGGTCGCAAATCTAATAGTAGAAATTATGTTAGGGTTTTATGCCTTAGAAGGAAACCCTCTTATATGATGGAATTGTATTGTAGATGTGACGGTTATTGTATTCTCGAGAGAAGAGACAAGTAAGAGAGAAAGAAGAGGAAGTTACAACGGTTTTGTCAGGTTATATCCCTTCATTTGTTGGATAATAAAAAGGAAGGACCTCGAAATTTCTCCTGGGTGGGATCTGCTCCACACCGGGTGAACCAACCGTGAATCGTCTCTTTGTATTGTGTATCTCCTCGCGGTTTGGTTTATGCATTTGTTTTATTTTATCGCTCCGCTGTCCTCGCTTTTCTAACATCGAATACCATGCTTCTTTGTGTCTCAACCCTTCTGCAAGACCGTGGATGATGTAGTCAATTGCTCTACAGCCTTTGGTATAGATTTTTCATACCATTTCTCCAAAAGATACTTGCAAGTTTCCAAAGGGTATAAGGATATATTTTTGGTAATTTCCTACACATGCACTAAAAATATGTCTTTCACTTGTGGAATTTTCATATGCGTCTTGGAACTCACTCTTCATAAACATTGTGGCCTGCATTTAGTCTTGGTAATATTTTCCAAATGGCACATATGGTCTATCTCATTCAGTTCACTAACCAATTCCTTTTCATCTCTCTTTGATTGATCCAGCATGGCATTATTCATATCCATCCCTGCACCGATGAGTGCAAATGGATTTTGTGTGTTCTGTACTGAGAAATTTCTCCTCTGTGGTGATGAGAATAGAGCTATCCAACATGAGTCTTCTTATCTTGGTGGTTCTCCTCATGATATATTTCCTCTTCTTGTCATAAGAGATCACCTGTATATCGGCGACCTCATCAATGGGCTCAAGGATTTGTTGTTTTCCTGAGATGAGAGTGTTGCCCAAGCTTCATGTTGCTTGTATCTATTCGAAGACCGGTTCTTTTACTTCTTCCATATGTTCTGATGGCTCGACCTCCATCTGGTTTTCATTGGCTAGTGAGGTATCGACCAAAATTGAAGAGTCAATGATATGCCCAGTACTTACTTTGTGATCAACTGTCAAGGTTTCGATCTTTGATTGTTGTGCTTCCTCTTTTTTTCCACCTGAACCTAACTCATCCCTACAACTGTCTTTTCGGGTCCCCGATAGGTCGAGAACCTAAGTGTCTATAAAAATTTCGGCGTCATGGTATCCCTACGGAGGGTTTAGAATTGATGCATCAGGACTTGGAGCAGATGTTACCCCTGGTTATTTCTCCTCTATAATTGGTATCTGAGTTACAAGTGAGACCTTTGAATTGTCTTAATCTTCATAGGTGTTTATTAGATCAAACAGGGGATTTGGCACACCTGTTTCACCTGGTGTTCTTGGAATCTCATATTGGGTTGCAATGGTCACCGGTTATAAGGCCTGTGGTGATGTAACTCTGGGGTTTTCCATACCGATGGTTTCCTCTAGTTGTATTGACACTTAGCCATTTATCTCTTCTCTAATTTTGATTGGGTCGGTCGGGGTGATCCTCGTCATTTCTATTAGTTTAGGATCATTCTC
Organism: Picea sitchensis; assembly: GCA_010110895.2. Lineage (NCBI taxonomy): Eukaryota > Viridiplantae > Streptophyta > Pinopsida > Pinales > Pinaceae > Picea > Picea sitchensis. Next base: position 64,097 of record SNQJ01S0031676.1, read on the forward strand.
TAGCTGGTCAATGATTCTTTGGGCTCCTTCTAGTAACAAAAATCCCCTCCTTTATGCCTCTATGGTTTATGCTTCTATGATTTCTTCTCTAACCCTGAGAGCTTCTTGAGCCGACTATTCTATTGTTTCGACCTGCTCATCCATACTCATAACTTTGAACCTAATCATGTTTGGGTTAGATTTTATCTGTAATACCTCCTCCCAGTCGTGAGCACATTTTGTAAAATTATCATCTTCAAACTTGTCATGCGCGTATGGCCATCAAGAAGAGACTTGTGAAGCATGTTGGAGAACTAGGCCTTTATGGTCATTCCTGCAAAAATGCCATGTTGGGAACCTGTATTCGAGCTGAATCAAACCCTCTTGTTTAGCTTGAGAAGTGTCCTTCACGATATAAATCCCTACATAGAAACTGTAGGGTATGAATGTTCATTTCTTGTCCTTAACCAAAGTGGTGTTATAGCCCTGCAGGATAGTTAGGTAACATATTTCTCCTACAAAAAACTGGTCTCAGACGTGGGAAGGGAGAAAATTTTGTCCTCCAATGGCCCTGAACACCCTGATATAGGTTGTGGTATAATATAGGTACTTGTGTCCTACTTTCGAAATCATTTTCTTGGTTGTTATAGACAACCTTGGCCATTCCTTTTTAAATATAATGAAATAAATCTGAGCAATGAATTCATCACAAATAAGAGCATAAGACTTCTTATACCTATTTTACCATAGGATGTTGAAGTAGGTATGTACAAGAATCTCTGTGACATGCCAACTTATATTCATACCGGTGAAGACAATCCTTGCGCATATCACATCTAGCAAATATGAGGCCATGTGAAAAGTGGGTGCTTCTCCCTCATCTAGGGATTGATCTTGCAGGATACTCGTGCTTAATTTCTTGGAGATAATTGATCCCCAATTGAAGCTACTCCCCAAAATATCCACAGTGTATGCAAGGGAAATCCATGCCTCCAAGAACTTGGCGCAGTCTTTTTCTCCATATAATCGGAAAATTAGAGACATTAAGTAGATATATGGCTCCCTTAGATTCATTGTCCTGTACCAGTCATATCTCTGATCCGTAAACTTAGTGTATTCCTTCCACCAGGAGGCCATTAATCGGTTGGTGTCATGGAATTCATATAAATTCACCATGAAGTCTGTGTTCAACCGCTCCTCTGCGTCCTTGATTTTGTAGTATTTATGGAACTCTGTCGGGAGAAAAAATATGACACATCTTCCATTCTCATCATTGATTAAGGACTTTTGCATGTCTTTGTAATCGGTTATCCAACTCAAAGTCTCAATGTAGGGGAGGAATGGAGTTCGACAGGCTACCAAATGCAAGCACGATTGTCGAATATTCAGGAAAACCTAGCCATCGAGCACCCTTACATTTGGGTCATTGTGTGGGATAAAATCGAGGTAATATTCTCGGTTGACTCTATTGAATAAATCTCCCCATTGTGGGAGAACTATTTTTGATCCAGTGGTTGCCTCTATATCGTCGAAAGTAGAGGGTTGAATGAATTCCTTCTTGGTCGATGTTTTGATGACCAGCTCTACTTTGGGAGAAAATTCCAACTGCCTTGCCATGTCAGGAGAAGATCCTTCACCCATATTTGCTTCCTTTAATTTTGGTTCCCTCGATGAACGTCTGGTCGTTGGATTCCTTGAAGGCATTTTATTTGCAACTAGAACAACCTTAGAAACCTTGTTACAGACAAAATTCTAATCCATAAAAATGCAACTGCTGAAATGAACAAGTTAACACATACCTCTTCTTTGTACTAGCCTAACCTAGTTTTTCTTTAAAGTCTCAGAATCAAACACAACTCTTCAGATTCTCTCTTCCCTTCTTCAGCTTCTTTGGAAATGGGAAACTCGTGCGCATAATGGAGGTGTTATAAGTTGTCTTTGTGATTTAAACAAAGATAATACTTACCTTGCTGCATCGGTTATTCAAGTCGGGGTATGAGTGCATTTCTACAAAATATGTTTCCAGATCTTCATTATGTTCAAGATAAAATGTAGTCGTAGGTTGGCGGCATAGGCGCGGGCTATAATTTGGTTCATCAACGATTTCAAATTCTCATTGTTCAATCAGTGCATGGGGTAGCAATGTATGCAGATAAAAACATTAACTGGCCTATTAAATGGAAAAATTTGATCTTATTTTGTGCTGAAAACATCTCATCATTCCACTAAATTAACAGTTGAATCACGAGTCCGGGCTTTCTTTAGACAATGTTCGTTGATATCTCTTGGAAAACTCTTCAACCTCGACCCATCTTTTCATATAGTGTTGATGTGGAAATGTTGACTTGGAAGTGTGTGTGGGACACAGGGAAACCTAAGGTGACTCAAGATGAAATTAGGTTGTACAAAATGCATACATGGCAAAGACACATGGTGCCTAAACTTGGCGTCTTCGTTTAATCGTGTTATTCAGAATCGGGGACTTTTCATTAGATAATACTTTTAACAATGGGTCCTACCGTGTCAATGCCGAAAATGCATCAAGGATCAGCGATCGATGATAAGTTTAAACAAGTGTTCCAAGATTAATCCCCTCGAAACTTGTCGATGTTGAAAATGCATCCGAGATCGATGATTGGTGATGTGTAAATGAAGAAATTTTCAATGATTTGACCCTTTGGGATTTCACCGATCCTCGATAAAACACATCGGTAATGGACTATCAGAGGTTCATCATGGCCCATGTCATTGTTTCTTCCTCTCGTATTTTGTCGACGTCAATGAGAAATCTCCCACCTCATGAATCATATTTGCGAACAACTAGCGCACATCTACTCCTCTTTTAACGATGTCGATGGTACATCGATGATGGACGATTATTGTTACTATGTGGTCATTTCTACTTTTTCATAACATTTCTACGTTTTCATAATTTTCTGATGCTAAAAATAAGCACGTGGGTCACAATTTTAGCTGCATATTCTTAGTTAAAATGCCAAGTTCCGTTTTTTAGAAACAAATGTTTCACTTTGACAAGTTCAAATAAATCCATCTTGCTCGATGAAAAGACATGAAAATGAAATTAGCAATTCCTCCAAACCAACAGAAAACAAGTGGTATTCAAAAGAGACAAATTTCATAAAATATTTTAGGGTGTGTTGAGCGCTCAACTAATGGTGATTCCCTGGGCGAAATAAATAATCTTTGTTCCTTCCTCAGTTCTTATCTCGCGCAGAATCTACTTGAGAAACTAACTGGCTTCACTTTTAATATAGTATTTCCTATCCTTGCATGTACAAATTATCACGTTCATGAATCTAGGTTCTCCTATGGAGTATAAACCTTATCCCACCTTAGTTCCTATTGACCATGACCTACACACCCTTTTTTACAAGAGATGGGTAAGGCATCACTGGATAGAGTTTGTTTTAGTTGTCATTATTGACTTGCTACGGTGTTGCTCCATTTCCAACGAGCGCCATAGCCCCTAAGGAGTCACCTCGACATCATAGACCTTGCTCCACTACCAGCGAGCATCCATATCCCTGACGAAGTTATCTCCATACCCTCTTCTACTTTTCACTCATTTAATATATATGATTTATTTCTGGAAGAGAATGCACTCAACGAGTTGGAGAGGAAGACACTTGTTATCTGTAAGATGAAATGGTTAATGTGAAATTCTTCCTAGCTCTGTCTAGAGGTACATGTGGTCCTTTCCAGCTAGCCATATTTTCATTTGGGCTTTAACATAGCACCATGTGAACTCTTCATCACTTACTAAATTCGTTTGTTTTGCAAAGACAAGATATAGATCTCCTTGAAAAAAATTGTAATTTCCCATCGTTTCTTATGTTGCATGTAAGTGTGAGTTAGGAGCAATCAGTCTACCCTAAACCTACACATTTATCCTAATCAAAATATAACATGAAAATCCACACACTTTTTTTTGTTAATAGAAATATTGTTTTAGGTATTATCCATTTATGAGGAGGGTGTCGGGTTCCCCCTCATATTCCTAACCCAATTTTCTCAGATACCTAGAAAGGTCCAAGCCATAGATTATGAAACTTCGAATGTTTTCCCTTGGGTTTGTTTTCTCTATACCATTACAAGCCTAGGGGATTTGATCCGCAAGGCCAAGGCCTCTATGCTGTAGCCCCGATCCCTCAGCCGAACGGTCGCATCCCTCACAATACCAATGGCATAATTGGTCCATCGGGCAATGCCGGCCGAGATCTTGTCGTCCATAAAGAAAGCGGAGGTGGGCCTTCTGCAAAAAAACGATTCATGCCACGGATTATCACAAGCCCGTCGTTAGATCCGGGCGCTAAACCGCCACTCCATTGACGTAGATTCTTTGGATGCAGAGAGCTCGAGGCCGAAGCATTTTCCTTGGTGATTATGAGGCTACATCCATCTCCGGCGGCGGTTTCCAACCGGGTTCCGTCGGAGAGCCTTTCCAGGTCCCTAGAGCTGAAAATCCCCTTCAGATTGTGGTGAAGAAGCGGAAGCTTTAGCCTTCAGGTGCAGTTGATGACTCGACTCAGCAGGTTGATGATAAAATGGGGATTGTCAAAGAAGGCGGAGAGCCTAGATGAAGTGACCTGTAGAAAGGAAGCCTGCAGAAAGGTATAGCTGTGAGAGGTCGAGAAGCCGAGAACCCATTTTGAAATATATTTTCTATTATTTCGTGGAGAAATGTCCGTTAGTTCGAGCCGTTAATAAATCAATTTTTCTATGTTTTAATACATTTTTTCAATACTACTTAGCTCCGATTCGTTATCATTAAGTGGTTGCTTATGATAAATGTCTACCTTCCTTGTATTCTTCAAGATAATTGTTTAAAGTACATGATTACAAAATCATAATTATAAAATAAAAGTTCAAAGCCCATGTAACATCTATCTATTCATTGAATGTTTGGTAGCCTCTTCTATATGAGCTCTATATTTTTTTTTGTTGTATTTTTTTTTTCTTAGTTTACTTTTTTTTAGGTCACAGATTCAAATGTGAAGGTAAGGCATGCATATTTTCGTAAACTTTACGAGTCAAATAAATCGCTGAACAAGACTTTAAAAATAGATCTTTCTACCCTCTACTTTAAAAATAGATCTTTGGATTCCATTATCCTCTACTCTTTTATCTTCTATCTTATGCTCATATGTAATTTGTTTGCTTATCTTTTATGCTTTTTTATACTTTTGTCTTATTCTCTAACTTTTTCTATATAATCTTTATTTATTTTTTTCCTGAATTTTTTTATCATATGTATTTTGTTTGTTTATGCTTTTGTCTTATCCTTTAACTTTGTCAATATAATCTTTATTTCTCCTTTTTTGGATATACTTATATGTACTTTGTTTGCTTATCCTTTATGTTTTTGGTCTTATCCTCTAATTTTTTTATATACTTTTTATTTTATTTTTCTTGGATTCCATTTTTCACCATCTTTTTATTTTATCTCTTATATTTATATGTACTTTCTTTGTTCATCTTTAATGCTTTTGATTTTGTCTTACCTTTTAACTTTTTCTATATACCTTTTATTTCTTTTTTTTCTTGGATTTCATTTTCCACTACTCTTTTATCTATTGTCTTATGCTCATATGTACTTTGTTTGTTTTTTTTTAATGTTTTTTTCTTACCCTCTAACTTTGTCTATATACTCTTTATTTTTCTTTTTCTTGGATTCCATTCTCCTCCACTCTTTTGTCTTATGTTCATATGTACTTTATTTTCTTATCCTTAATGATTTTGTCTTACCCTCTAACTTTGTCTATATACTCTTTATTTCTCTTTTTCTTGATTCCATTCTCCCCCACTCTTTTATCTTCTATCTTATGTTCATATGTACTTTTTTTTCTTATCCTTTATACTTTTGTATTCTCAAATGACTTTAAATTCCAATGCTATCTATTAAACATACTTCATGCTCTAGAAGCTTTCCGTCATTGAAATTAATTATTTTCTCTTTCAAATTTTTGTTAAATTCTTCATATCTTATCAACATATATTGTGTCCCCTTTTTTTTCTAATAATTCCATCCCTATTCTTTCCTAATTGCATCTAAATCTATCATGGAATCATACAAGAGTGTTCCAAGCTTATACATATTCATGTAATTATTATTAACTCTATTATACTTCCTTCAAAGATATATTTTCTTTTGATATATGTCCTTTTGTTACACATTGATTTAGTTTCATGTTCAATTCTTCAATTCAAACATAGATTTACCAATTTCTACCCTTGGACCACATATTTTATCCTTATTTCACATCGACATTGATTTCAACTTTCTATTTTTAAAGTAAGATCATACAAAATCATAATTTCCTTACCCCATAGTCAATTCAAGCCCTTTATTTCCTTTGATCCTTGCATGTATGCTCCACCCAAAGGAGCACATTTATTCTTTCCTTTATATTTTCTTCAAATTTTTAACATGGACACTCCTTCCAAGATATGAACATTGAGAATTGTGCTCCGCCCTTGAAGTTTTTTCTATAAAATCTCTAATTGTTTATCCTTATCTTTCAACTCTCCTTGCATATCCTTTTTTCTTTAATGGATGGGTATTAGTGATAATTTTCCACTATCATTACATCCCATGCCTTGTACATTGATTAATACAGCTATTTTAATGATTGTCTTGTTGCTTTCTTCATCAATAGATATTTTCACATGTATGATTTAACTTTTTCTTCTTCCTCTATTTCACTAGAAAAATATCCATACTCATTTTTAATTTCT
>SNQJ01S0031676.1:70881-81541 GCA_010110895.2 Picea sitchensis
TCGAATCGTCATTGAGTGCGAAAACGGTGAGACTGGGAAAACCCAGAAGCTTAGGGGATTTGATCCGCAAGGCCAAGGCCTCTATGCTGTAGCCCCGATCCCTCAGCCGAACGGTCGCATCCCTCACAATACCAATGGCATAATTGGTCCATCGGGCAATACCGGCCGAGATCTTGTCGTCCATAAAGAAAGCGGAGGTGGGGCTTCTGCAAAAAAACGATTCATGCGACGGATTATCACAAGCCCGTCGTTAGATCTGGGCGCTAAACCGCCACTCCATTGACGTAGATTCTTTGGATGCAAAGAGCTCGAGGCCGAAGCATTTTCCTTGGTGATTACGAGGCTACATCCATCTCCGGCGGCGGTTTCCAACCGGGTTCCGTCGGAGAGCCTTTCCAGGTCCCTAGAGCTGAAAATCCCCTTCACATTGTGGTGAAGAAGCGGAAGCTTTAGCCTTCAGTTGCAGTTGATGACTCGACTCAGCAGGTTGATGAGAAAATGGGGATTGTCAAAGAAGGCGGAGAGCCTAGATGAAGTGACCTGTCGAAAGGAAGCCTTCAGAAAGGTATAGCTGTGAGAGGTTGAGAAGCCGAGAACCCATTTTGAAATATATTTTCTATTATTTCGTGGAGAAATGTCCGTTAGTTCGAGCCGTTAATAAATCAATTTTTCTATGTTTTAATACATTTTTTCAATACTACTTAGCTCCGATTCGTTATCATTAAGTGGTTGCTTATGATAAATAAATGTCTACCTTCCTTCTTGTGTTCTTCAAGATAATTGTTTAAAGTACATGATTTCAAGATAATTGTTTAAAGTACATGATTACAAAATCATAATTATAAAATAAAAGTTCAAAGCCCATGTAACATCTATCTATTCATTGAATGTTTGGTAGCCTCCTCTATATGAGCTCTATATTTTTTGTTTTGACTTATTTTTTTTTTCTTAGTTTACTTTTTCTTAGGTCACACATTCAAATATGAGGGTAAGGTATGTATATCTTTCTACCCTCTAACTTTGTTTATATATTCTTTATTCATCTTTTTTTCTTGGATTCCATTATCCTCTACTCTTCTATCTTATGCTCATATGTAATTTGTTTGCTTATCTTTTATGCTTTTTAATACTTTTGTCTTATCCTCTAACTTTTTCTATATAATCTTTATTTATTTTTTTCCTCGTTTTTTTTGTCATATGTATTTTGTTTGTTTATGCTTTTGTTTTATCCTTTAACTTTGTCTATATAATCTTTATTTCTTTTTTTTTGGATTCGTTTGTCTTATACTTATATGTACTTTGTTTGCTTATCCTTTATGTTTTTGGTCTTATCCTCTAATTTTTTTATATACTTTTTATTTTATTTTTTTTGGATTCCATTTTTCACCATCTTTTTATTTTATCTCTTATATTTATATGTAATTTCTTTGTTCATCTTTAATGCTTTTGATTTTGTCTTACCTTCTAACTTTTTCTATATACTTTTTATTTCTTTTTTTTCTTGGATTTCATTTTCCACTACTCTTTTATGTGTTGTCTTATGCTTATATGTACTTTGTTTGTTTTTTTTAATGTTTTTTTCTTACCCTCTAACTTTGTCTATATACTCTTTATTTTTCTTTTTCTTGGATTCCATTCTCCTCCACTCTTTTGTCGTATGTTCATATGTACTTTATTTGCTTATCCTTAATGATTTTGTCTTACCCTCTAACTTTGTCTATATACTCTTTATTTCTCTTTTTCTTGATTCCATTCTCCCCCACTCTTTTATCTTCTATCTTATGTTCATATGTACTTTTTTTCTTATCCTTTATACTTTTGTATTCTCAAATGACTTTAAATTCCAATGCTATCTATTAAACATACTTCATGCTCTAGAAGCTTTTCGTCATTGAAATTAATTATTTTCTCTTTCAAGTTTTTGTTAAATTCTTCATATCTTATCAACATATATTGTGTCCCCTTTTTTTTCTAACAATTCCATCCCTATTCTTTCCTAATTGCATCTAAATCTATCATGGAATCATACAAGAGTGTTCCAACCTTATACATATTCATGTAATTATTATTAAATCTATTATACTTCCTTCAAAGATATATTTTCTTTTGATATATGTCCTTTTGTTACACATTGATTTAGTTTCATGTTCAATTCTTCAATTCAAACATAGATTTATCAATTTCTACCCTTGGCCCACATATTTTATCCTTATTTCACATCGACATTGATTTCAACTTTCTATTTTTAAAGTAAGATCATACAAAATCATAATTTCCTTACCCCATAGTCAATTCAAGCCCTTTATTTCCTTTCATCCTTGCATGTATGCTCCACCCATAGGAGCACATTTATTCTTTCCTTTATATTTTCTTCAAATTTTTAACATGGACACTCCTTCCAAGATATGAACATTGAGAATTGTGATCCCAGACAAATCTTAAAGCCCTTGAAGTTATTTCTATAAAATCTCTAATTGTTTATCCTTATCTTTCAAATCTCCTTGCATATCCTTTTTTCTTTAATGGATGGGTATTAGTGATAATTTTTCACTATCATTACATCCCATGCCTTGTACATTGATTAATACAACTATTTTAATGATTGTTTTCTTGCTTTCTTCATCAATAGATATTTTCACATGTATGATTTAACTTTTTCTTCCTCCTCTATTTCACTAGAAAAATATCCGTACTCATTTTTAATTTCTGAGCTTTCTCTTCTACCATCCTCGTTTTCCTAAGAAAATTCTATCTGTAATCCTCTAGGTGAAACAATGAGGATTTATGTTGGAGTGGTGTTATTTCCATGTCTTTCCTATATGTGTCTTCCACTCCCCCTTTTTCTCGAGTCTTGTTCTTTTTTTCCCCTTTTCTCAACTTTTTGTCTTGATCGACTTATATCCTTCTTAGACTTCTATTTCTCTTTTGTGCTTGGATGTTTCTTTCTTTATCTCCTTTGTACCCTTCTTTTCCTTTTGTTTTTTTTCCTCCTTGAACTTATTCTCTTACACCCCTTTCATTTTTTCATTCATTTTTCTTAAGTCTTATTCTTTTTGTTTTTTCAAAATATCCTTATCCGTTCTACTTTTTCTATTAATTCTTTATTTTTTCTATAATTTTTTCCCTCGTTTCGTCTCTTTTTATAATTTCATAGATTTAGTATCAATATTTAAACAAAATGAAAGTGTATGCAGTTTGAAACATTAACTATACCCTACCATAGCTTAGATCATCAAAACTGTCTGAACTCTAACTTTTTCTACTTCATGCTATAAAAATAACCATAATTCAACAAAAACGTAAGTAATGCTACATCACATAAGAAACACAAACTTATAGTGGGAAACTTGAGAATTGAGATAAAACACAATATAAAATATAGCATCCATTATCACAAAGTATCCATTACATAGATTGGCCATGTGTCCAACATGAATAAGCATTTCTCACATAATTTCCCATCTATAAAAAGGACACAATAGATCACAAACCCTATCACAACCTTCATGGATAGCTCTACAATCAATGTACCACTAGGTTATATGTCATCCAACCAACAACTAACCTAAGATACTCTCAGGGACATTGCACCTAATCATGGCCAATATGAATAAACCTTTATCAGACAATATATGATCTAAAAATAGGACAAAATAGATCACAAACCCTAAATAAACCTTTACCATTATCTCTACACACAATGTTCCACTAAGTAACATAACCGTTACAATCCCTTAAACCACCTAGAATACATCAAGGACACGTAGAGATTAAGATCAACTTGATCACTTAGATAAAACGTTTATACAAAACTTACATCTTCCCTCTTGGTATTTAATTCTTCTTTTGTCTCTTGTTTTTATCTTAGTAGTCTCTTTTCTTCCTTGGCTATATTTCTCTTTTTAGCTACTCAAGAGACTTCATAATATTTTACTTCTCTAGTCATGCTATCCTTTTATCGGTAGAGGGTTGATTTTGTGACTAAGGAAGGTTACTTCTGATATAATTAAAGTCCTCAATTTTGTATCCTTGTCCCCATTAGATTAGACATTGAATACCATTTTCTTCACAATTTTTTCATTTTTTTCCTTTAATTTACCTTCTCCCATTTCTTTATGTCCTTGTCCTTTCACTGCTTTTCCCTTAGTAATTTTTTTCTTTGTTTCCCTTGTCTAATTTCTTTCACCTTCATCCTTTCATATCCTTTTGGCTTCTTATTTTTCTTTGGGTAATCCCCATCATCACCTTCATTTCCAAAGATGTATAGGCTTTCCCTAACCTTCAATTTATCCTTTATCATATTCATTTATCTTTCACACTGTTTTCTTCCATTGAATTTTCAATATCCCAAACTTTCTCCTTAAATATCATTTCTAGGGTTAATTGTCTATGCTACTTACTTGATGTACATTAAACCTAATTGTCCAATTTTTTTAATCATTCTTCCTTTTCTTAGGATATCGCCTTGTACTATTTTATGAGATATTTGACTTCCCTATAAACACATAGATTCTCATGTTTATCATCTTCCATGCTCATGACTTCATATTCAATCAAGGTGAGAAAAACCTTTTTTATTCATCACATATTTATCTAACACGTCTTATGAGTCTATTGATCTATACACTTCCACATCCTTGTTTAATACCTTCATTTTTTTTTTTAATCTTTCAACTTTAGGGATTCCTTCAATGATGTGGGTTGTCTCACATGCCTAAATGTCCATGTTGCACACTAATATTTTTTCTTTTCCTCCACATATGTCTTATGCCTCCACCCAAATACTTTCATCTAGGTAGACACTGGAATAGATGATGAAGATTATATTAGGCTGTCCAAAATTTGTACTTTTTGTCTAGACCTTCCCGACAGGGTACCAAGCACCACAAACAAATATCGTATGAAAAAATTATGCCATCTAGAAGTTGATGTATCAACTACCCCCATCGAGGCCCACAAACCTTTTGGCGTCTCATCTTTGGGGGTTAGGGTTTTGGATGTTTAGGGTTTTCTCATTTATTCTTTATGATAAAAAGGCCTTTGGAGCTTCATTGTAATCAAATTCTTATGAATGAGTGTAGCCAACACATCTCTCTCTTCAGAGATAAGTTACCACCATTCTATCTAGCTTGTGTTCTTTTCATTTTATAGTCTTTTGTATTCGTCATTAATATAATCTGAGTTGTAATGTATTAATTTCCTCCTTGCAATAGATCTGTGAATTTCTTTGTTATATCTCTTTTATATTTCTGTCTCCATGTCATTCTCAAAATAATTCAGATCAACGGTATTAGAGAAATCTACTCTTTGTTATTTCTTTATGCATGTCCCTAATGAGGTCAGGATACAAAGATTTGGGTCTCGAACTGGTTGAGATTGGGGAATAATGCTCTTGTCAACCCAAGCATCCTCCCATGGAAGAAGAAAAGAAATATGATAAAGAAAGAGATCCTATCAAAATTTTTCTCAAGGAACCCCTCACACGACAAAGGAATGAGATGATGGATAGTTTTGCCCATATCCTTCAATGGTTGCCAACAAAAACTGAGGCACCTTAAACTAGTAGTTTCTTCAGAGGTGCGACACCCTTTAAGGTAAAAGCTAACTTGGAAATTCCTTTATTTGAATTCCATATATATGTCGACACTTTGGAAAAATGGTTAACTTTGCTAGAGGGTTATTTCTCTATCCAAAAATTTTCTAGTAGTGAAAATATCACATTCGGGCTCCTTAAGGCCTTTCCCCATGTCAACTATTGGTGAGAGACTTACTATGAGAAAAATTTTGAAGTTGCGTCTGCAATTTTTGGGCCCAGATCCACTTGGGTGGCTTTTGTTGATTTCCCTCAAAGAGTAATACTACCATGTTGGAAACTATAATCACGAGTACATGAAATGGACAACTTTGTTTCAGGACAAAGACCAGACAGTGTTGGAGTACACAAACATCTTCCATACCTTGTGTTGAGGGGTACGAGATCCCTTTAACTCAACAGTAATAACCAAACCCACTTTAGAGGCCCAATTAGACTCTGCAACATTTGATGGTGGAATAGTTCTCCAGATCTTTCGATCTAGCTAATTTATCAATGGAATTTACTTAGTGATTGACATGATATCTTTCTGTGAAAGTTCCTCCTTCAAATTAAACGTTCTCTTTTTTTCTTTTCTCTTATTAGATGAGTCTGATAAAATGAGGTGTGCTGGTATAAACCAACTAATAGAGTGTATTCTTAACTACTGAAGAAGGTTGAGCCTGGGATAACCCTCATTCTCAAGCATGCAGACAAATATATTGACACCTATTACAAGTCTAGTAATAATACATTAACTTGTTTGTATTTCAACGATGACTAAGATATAATTATTGAAAGAAAACACACATGCAATAAAATGATTGCAAGAAAAATAGTTTCCTTATCTCTACCATCAATCACACATTAACACAACGATTTACTTTTCATCATTAAGAACAAAAGAACTGCTAAAATATTGACACAGAGAGAGTTTCAATAGATTCAAAAACTCTTACTTGTTACAACATTAATCACTAAAATAAAAGTTGGAAGTAATTCCTCCTCAATCCAATCACATAACGCCTTTGATGAAAAACAAAATTTCGTCTCTCGTCCTAAAAAAAACTTCTCAATTAAGGTTGTTTATAAATAGCTCTTTACAATTCTCAAAAAAGAGGGTCTTTTTCCCAAAACCATCAACCCTTTATAAAAGGTAAATCCCCCTATTTATAAAGAATCACTAACTAAAATAACCGCTACAAGTTTGTGTTAGGTAAAACAAAATATTGCCACATGGTGCTTGATCTCTTTGTTCTCTGGAAATCATCTTATGGTTCTACTGGAGTGGATGAATCTTCTCATATTTTGACCACTTGACGAAGAGATCCTCGCATGTGTTAGCATACAATAATCTGTGTTGATCCATCGTAGCTCCAAGCATTTCCTTCACTTCCCCTGCTCGTTCTCTATATTTGGCAACTTTGGCACTTTATCACTGCAGAACTGCATGAGCCTTAGTCGGATGTTAAATAAAATTTTGTATAAGTCCCAGTGTCATGCTTTCCATCTATGCGATCTACACTCCCCATGCTGAGTCTTGTTATGCATGTTGTTTTACTATGTCATGCAAGTTGACAAAGTATTCGAGTGAGCCGAACTCTAGGAGGCTAATGTATCTCATCTCCCAATTGATATTTTTCCTGTGTCTTTCGCACTCAGCCCATATCTTATGTATTTCTTGTTGAGTTTCATGGGCAATGATTACCCATTATTCGACTTCTTTCCTGATACAGGCGATGCTACATTCCATTAGCACTCAAATACCATGCTTCTTTGTGTCTCAACCCTTCTGCACTGTGTTAATGTAGTCAATTTGGTCTACATCTTGGTATGATTTTTCATACCATTTCTCCACGTACTTGCAAGTTTCCAGTGGCATAAGGGTATATTTTTGGTAATTGGCTACACATGCACTAAAAATATGTCTTTCGCTTGTGGAATTTTCATATGCATCTTGGAACTCACTCTTTAGAAACACTGTGGCCTGCATTGAGTCTTGCTAATATTTTCCAAATGGAAGGGATTGTCTATCTCATTTAGTACATTGACCAGTTCCTTTTCATCTCTCTTTGATTGATCCAGCGTGGCATTAGTTATATCCATCCCTCCACCGATGAGCGAAGATGGATTTTGTGTGTTCTGTGCTGAGAAATTTCTCCTCTGTGGTGATGAGAATAGATCTATCCAGCATGAGTCTTCTTTTCTTGGTGGTTCTTCTCATGATATATTTCCTCTTCCTGTCATAAGAGATCACCTGTATATCGGAGACCTCATCAATGGGCTCAAGGATTTGTTGTTCTCCCAATATGAGAGTGTTGCCCAAGCTTCCTATTGTTGTATCTATTCGAAGACTGGTTCTTGTACTTCTTCCATCTATTCTGATGGCTCAACCTCCGTCTGTTTTTCATTGGCTGGTGAGGGATCGAACAAAATTGAATAGTCAATGATATGCCCAGTACTTACTTTGTGATTGACTATCAAGGTTTCAATCTCTGGTTGTTGTGCTTCCTCTTTTTTTCCACCTGAACCTAGCTCATCCCTGCAACTGTCTCATCGGGTCCCCGATAGGTTGAGAACCTGAGTGTCTAAGAAGATTTTGGCCTCATGGTATCCCTACAGAAGGTTTAGAACTGATGCATCGGGACTTGGAGCAGATGTTCCCCCTGGTTATTTCTCCTCTATAATTGGTATCTGAGTTACAAGTGAGACCTCTGACTCTCTTAATATTCATAGGTGTTTATTAGATCAAACAAGGGATTTGGCACACTCGTTTCACCTCGTGTTCTTGGAATCTCATACTAGGCTGGAATGGTCACCGGTTGTAAATCCTATGGTGATGTAACTCTAAGGTTTTCCATACTGGTGGTTTCATCCAGTTGTATTGAAGCTTATCCATTTATCTCTTCTCTGATTTTGATTGGGTCGGTTGGGGTGATTCTCATCATTTCTATTAGTTTAGGATCATTCTCTAGCTAGTCAATGATTCTTTGGGCTCCTTCTAGTAACAAAAATCCCCTCCTTTATGCCTCTGTGGTTTATGCTTATATGATTTCTTCTCTAACCTTGAGATATTCTTGAGCTGAGTCTGCTATTGTTTCGACCTATTCATCCATACTCATAACTTTGAACCTAATCATGTTCGGGTTAGATTTTCTCTGTAATACCTCCTCCCAGTTGTGAGGACATTCTATAAAAATATCATCTTTAAACTAGGCCTTTAGGGTCATGCTTGCGAAACCGACATGTCGGGAACCTGTGTTCCAACTGACTCAAACCATCTTGTTTAGCTTGAGAAGTGTCCTTCACTATATAAAACCCTACATGGAAACTATAGGGTATGAATGCTCATTTATTGTCCTTAACCAAAGTGGCACTATAGCCCTGCAAGATAGTCTGGTAACATATTTCTCCTACAAAAAACCGGTCTTAGATGTGGGAAGGGAGAAAATTTGGTCCTCTAGTGGCCCTGAACACCCTTATATAGGTTGTAGTATCATCTAGGTACTAGTGTCCTACTTTCGAAATCATTTTCTTGGCTACTACAGACAACATTGGCCATTCCTTTTTAAATACAATGACATAGATCCGAGCGATGAATTCATCACAAATAAGAGCATAAGACTTCTTGTACATATTTTCCCATGGGATGTTGAAGTAGGCATGTATAGGAATCTCTACGACGTGCCAACTTAGATTCATACCGATGAAGACATTCCTTGAGCATATCACATCTAGCAAATATGAGGCCATGTGAAAAGTGGGTGCTTCTCCCTCATTTGGGGACTGATCCTACAGGATACTCATGCTCAATTTCTTGGAGATAATTGATCCCCAACTAAAGCTACTCCCCAAAATATCCACAGTGTATGCCAGGGGAATCCATGCTTCTGAGAACTTGGCACAGTCGTTTTCTCCATATAATCAGAAAATTAGAGCCATTAAGTAGATATATGGCTCCCTCAGATTCATTGTCATGTACCATTCGTATCTCAAATTCATAAACCTATTGTCTTCCTTCAACCAGGAGGCCATTAGTTGGCTATTGTCATGGAATTCATATAAATTCACCACAAATTCTTTGTTCAACCGCTCCTCTGGGTCCTTGATTTTATAGTACTTATGGACCTCTGTCACGAGAACAAATTTGACACATCTTCCATTCTCATCATTGATTGATCACTTTTGCATGTTTGTGTAATCAATTATCCAACTCAAAGTCTCAATGCAAGGAAGGAATGGAGTTCGACAGGCTACCAGATGCAAGCACGATCGCCAAATATTTGGGAAAACCTGGTCATCGAGTGCCCTTACATTTGGGTCATTGTGTGGGATAAAATCAAGGTAATCTTCCTGGTTGACTCTATTGAATAAATCCCCCCATTGTGGGAGAATTATTTTTGATCCAGTGATTGCCTCTATATCATCAAAAGCATAGGGCTAAACAAATTCCTTCTTGGTCGATGTTTTGATGACCAACTCTACTTTGGGAGAAAATTTCAGCTACCTCGCCATGTCAGGAGAAGATCCTTCACCCATCTCTACTTCCTTTAATTTTGGTGCCCTCAACGAGCGTTTGGTCGTTGGATTCCTTGAAGGCATTTTATTTGCAGCTGGAACAATGTTAGATACCGTGTTACAGTGATCTAGGTGGATATCGGTGGCCACCCACCTTTTCTAAATGGCTCAAAACAGTTTTTTGGCCATTTTGGCCATTTACTATTTTTAGCAGGTTTTAACTTCTAGGGCCATTTTGAGGGTCCAAATGAAGGTTTTTCAAGATCAAGGTTCTCAATGATATTCGAAGGCATAATTGAGCCCCCAAAATGAATCTCCTCAGCGATACCTTTCCAACAAGCTATCACACGCCTAAAATGGAGATCGTATGCAAAAGTTACGACCCCGGGAAGTTGGTGTACTCACTTACCCAAACGGGGCCCACATAACTTTTGGCGCTTCATCTCCTAGGGTTAGGTTTTTGGATGTCTAGGACTTTTGGCATTCCCATTTATTGTAAAAAGGCCTCTAGAGCCTCATTGTAATCATCTTCTTGCGAATGCGAGTAGCCGTCACATCTCTTCTCAGAGA
>SNQJ01S0031677.1:5790-34949 GCA_010110895.2 Picea sitchensis
TAATGTTTTATGTTACATGAACATCTCCCCCATATTGGACTCGAGAGTGCCTCTTGACCCAGTCACAATTTAACTTAAAAAAATCTTTTTTTTTTTATATAATCAAAATCCCTTTGCTTTTATGATTAAAACATAAAAAAATTCATTAAGAAGAATGGGTTAACTCATACGACACCTCAGTCCTTGGCCTAGTAGGATGACGGAAAAAAGTAGGCCTCATCTCAGGAAACCTCTCAAAAAATAAACAAAACAACTCTGAAGCAAAAGGGAAGTTCGACCTCCCACATATCATAACAGGACATCTATCTAGAGCTATACAAAACTACAACAAAAAATGGCAAACCATCGAATACATTGTGGCTCTGTACCAAAGAATCAACATAATACAAAAGAGGGCAACTAATGCATTTCCCATCACTCGTAACATGTCCTATAGTCATCATTAACAGTGAGAGGCACCTAACCTCCTCTGCACCGAAATAAGTGATCTGTAGTTGTGAACCAGACACCTAAAAATCAACTAGGGAATGTACATCAACCCCAATATATCACTAAGAGTACATGAGATGACTCTCTGCTATGATACCTACTGGGACATCTGGGAATTGGGGAAAATCCCCCCCTCTCTTGGATAGCCCAGTGATAAAATAAATATCGACGAATCAGGTGCATCAACAAGCCAGAGTGCCTCTTCAGTGATGTAGCCTCCTCATAGTACTTAAGGATTCCTACACTCTTCAAGAGAACATAATTTGTTGCAGTAATAGGGTGAGGGTACAAATCCCTCTCCCTCTCCCTCGCCTCATATTCCCGTACAACATTGTACAGGTCCACCCTCTACTCATGTTGTTGTTGCTGCTCTCTCCACTCATGTATTTGCATGATTAACATATGAAATAGATCAGCCTCACTCATACATAAAACATAAAAAAAATCTACTGAGTGGTAAATTTATCTATAAATACGGAAAAATAAATTTCGTCATAAGATAAGTTAATTTCATTACCAGTGTGCCCACAAAATAGTCACGCACCGTAGGCAGTATGTATATATTGTGAGCACCATCCACAATGCGTCAGTGTAAAGTAACACACCGAACAAAATATGTTCTACTATTTTGTGCGGTGCATTGTAAAAGAATACTGCATCGGGGCTCTACACTCCAACACATACACACCAGTGTGTTACATTTATCCTACGCACCACTTAAACAAAAAAATAAAATAAAATCTTAATGCACGTAAACATTTTTTTAGAAATTAATAAACAAATGGTGCACATATGTTCACTACACACACCGATGTGTGTAACAAACGTCAACTATAACAGCCCCTTCGTTACGAATAGGAAGCAAAGCACATATGTAATTTTTTGTTTTGTTTTTGCATTAGGGAATTAACATCAACACATAAATCACAACACATATCAAACAACATCATTAATAAAATAATTACGAGTGTCTCATCATCATAATAAAATAATGTCACAACCGATGCATCAACATAATTAGTAACGACACATAATCAACACATCATCACATTTAAATAACGACACATAATCAACGAGAATCATGAATGGCGACGCAAGATAAACTCATCATGGTCAACTGGAATCATCAATAGTTTTAATCTCTCAACTCATCACATCAAGATAATCATCAGATAACACAGGGATAATCATGAGATAACATAATGATAACATCAGGATAACATCAAGATGACATAAAGATACTACCCGCCCAACCTACCCTACAAGGTTAGGACCTCCAAGACACATAAGCAATGCTCAAGCCCATGATTCATCCGATTTATTTTGACCATTTAAGGTCTCAAGGATGGCGATTGTTCTAAGGAACAAGGAGGTGTCTACATCCCAGTAACACAATCAAGTCCAAAAATAACTATGTTAAATCAACAACATCAACGATAGTCATGACGCAATAGCGTTCTAATAACCAATCACACATCACCTAAATTCCAAGGCGCAAGAGGATCTAATTACTAATCAATCATACAATGACATAAGTTAAGGCACAAGTAGTCAACTTTATTTATTTTCAAGGCACAAAATAAAACATCTACTTTACTCCAAGGCACGCAATTAATCAATTACTGAATTCAACCATAACCAACATTATTCCAAGGTGCGCGCATGATCTAAATACTGAATTAAACATAAGTCAACATCGTTACAATGCGCACAATTTATCTAAGCACTAGAAATCATACAACAACATTAGTCCATAGTGCATAGCAATTTAATTACTTAATCATCAACATCATCCATGGCGCAAGCGAAATCAGGCGCTCAATCATTTATACATTAGCATTTTAGTGGCACAAGAAGTAAACTACAAACATTACCATTCATACATCGCTTTATATCATGGCGTAAATAATAATCCATTAATTTTAAGGCGCAAATGAAGTAATCTAATATATTAATTTTAGGTTGCATGAGGTTAATTACAAAGAAATCGCACATCAACTTTACTAAAGGCACACAAGTACATTTAATTACTAAATTGACTAAGCCTCACCATCATTTCAAGGTGCAAGGGAATCTAATTCGAATTGGGTTGCCAATTCCTTAAAGATCAAAGTTAATAACTTCAAAATAACATGTCAATGAGTCCACATGATTGACTATTTAGTTATCCCACTTGTCTCTTTTTAGGGGATCTTGAGGCTCAGTTTATGTTCCCAAGGTGATCATGAACAATCCATTATTTTCTCTACTACCATTCATGTCAGACTTCCATGTGTAGTGGGTAGTACCGGTTGGGAGAATCTCATTCCTATTGGTCATAAGCCAAACATAATCAGATGGCTCCCCAAATTGAATCTAACTACAATATTGCACCATTCTAAAAGTAGCGAACTTTAAAACGAATCACTAAAAGGTGTGTCTAGGAATCTATAACACAATCTACACAAGTTAAAAGACTATTAAGTAATGCTTTACAAAAGAACTAGAATAAGAAGTATTGTATAATGAAAATATCAGAACTGATTACTCCAATGTGTAGTGCACAAATGCACACTAAAAAATGGTAAGGAAGTGGACCCTTTAGCAATTTCATCGAGGCCCATGAGTAAATAGGTATCAAAGGTAAGGACAAGCTCGTAAGGATTAAAAGGTTTTCGCTGAGCTAGGAAAGAAATGGAGGGTACGAATCCAATCAAATGCAGAGAACAAGAATTAACTCGTTGAGTGGACAATGGGCCAAATATTTAAGACATCAAACATAGAGAAAAATGAAGCTAGTCACTAGGAACAAATGTGAAGGCATAGAGGTGATAAATCCTTCAAAATCACAGAGAATGAATTGTAAAATGAAGGGGTCTTTATGTATGGTTTCAAGGGTGATAAATCCTTCAAAATTGCAGTGAAATCTTTGTAAAACACGAAGAAATTGAGGCAAAAATTCATTGGGCATGTGAAGTAAATAAACGCAGATATTATTGATCATAATTTGCTAGGAAATGAAGTAAATAAACTCAGATATTTACTATATAAATTAGTTGAACAAAGAAGGATGGCACAGAGTTGAGTCTCTCCACAAAAACGTAGGGAATAAAAGACAATTCGTTGGGCAATGAATTGTTCACAGTGCTTCTAATCCTCCCAACCGAAAACACAGAGCGTACAAGAAAAATGTTGTGTGAAGGTGCCATAAAATCGTAGAGGTAATAAATTACTATGTGAAGGTGCCATACAAACGTAGAGGTAATAAATTGTTGTGTGAAGGTGTGATAAAAATGCAGAGGTAATAAATTACTGTGTGAGGGTGCCATAAAAACGCAGAGGTAATAAATCACTGTGTGAAGGTGCCATAAAAACGCAGAGGTAATAAATTACTATGTGAAGGTTCCATAAAGACATAGAGGTAATAAATTACCGTGTGAAGGTGCCATAAAAACGCAAAGGTAATAAATTATTGTGTATATATTAACCCATTCGTGATGGTGAGAAGATTAAAATGTTTGGCAAGAGCCCAAGGGTCTTCATTGACAGACCAAAAACAAATTCATGTTGGTGATGGCAGTTTAAAAACATTTTAAAAATACAGAGATAAAAGCTAACACTCAATAAAACCATAAGGGTGATAGTCCATGCCAATTTGAAGATCCAAGGGAAATTAAATCGCGGGGTAATTTGGCAAAAATGCAGAGAAGAATAACAAGGAAATGTTGGGTGATAGTCCAAGCCAAATCACAGATCAAGGGAAAGAAAATCGTTGGGTAATCTAGCAAAAGTGCAGAGAAGAATAACAAGGAATGTTGGGTGATAGTCCAATCCAAATCACAGATCAATTCCATTTAAATTTAGAGCTTGGGTTTCGCCAGGGAGAAAAATGAATCAGATTAAGAAATGATCCGAGGAGATGAGTGAAATAAATTCATACCATTTAATATTCAACAAAATAAAGAAATGACCAATCAAATACTGTAACCAATAAGGATGTCGATGTTGAGGTAGGTTGTTGTCCACTTTCTCTGACTGAAACTTGCGCTTATCCTCGATTCCACTTGCTAATCCTTGAGACATCATTGGTACCTCCCAGCCAATGCTAGGGGTGCTCTTCTTCCCCCTTAGCCCCCCGAGCCACAAAGGGAAAACACACAACCACAACCAGAATACTCTATCTCCCAGATCACCTCGCAAGGTAGAGCTACCACTCTCTCTCTCAAGCTGGGTATCTCAACTCTCACAAGTAAAACCAATCAAAATTTATGCAGCATAACCTTACTCATACCAGTCATCACCCATTCCTCCTCTCAACCATTTATTTTATAGAATTTTTCTTAGTGACCACTTGCCATTTGCACATTTAATTCATTTTTTTTAAATTAATTAGGAATTAATCCCCCGATACACTTGTCACCCATTCCCCTAGTTGCACCAATAAATCCACAATTTAATTAAATTAAATTTCAATTTCCCTCACCCATCCTAAAAGCGCTCCTAAAATCACTCCTAGTTTTCCCTTTATTCCCTTTATTTCCCCTTTAATGACTGGCGCCTTTCTAAAACTGAGTTGTGTTTAAATTAGGAAAGTTCTTTAATTAGACATTAGACTAGACTAGATACATTTCTATGCTTACACATCTTTATGCTTTATTCCTTTCTCAATTTAAATTCTAATTTCGTATTTACTTTCACAAGTGCATTAATCACTCCTTAGGATTTATTTTTATTTCCATTGATTCTTAATTTTATTTATTTCATCCCCTCATCATTTAATTTAAAAAATTAGTTTTTAGTCTTCTCAATCACTTAGACTTAGTCTTAGTTAAATATTTATTTGCAAACGCCTACACCCTTAGGGATTATGCTTAATAAATTCATTATTTAGTTAATTAATGAATCAATTAATTAATTCGGCAGGTGATCAAGATTTTAAGGTTTAACATTCGCTCAAGTTTTCTAGGACACCTAGATTCATTGACTCATTTTTGTTTTATACCACGACGTTCCCTTCAAGACGCACTATGTGCTCCAAGGGTGACACTCACCTTTGACTGGTTTGTGTAGTTGTTCAACCATTGGAGTCAATACTCCATTCAGACAACCTTGTGAGAGACTAAGGGCTTCTAAGGAATAAGGACCCTGCTTATTGTGCGCCTCTTAGAATCTTTGTGAGCGACTATCTCAGTTTTCCCTCATGACATTGTGGATCTCTCGAACTAGGTAATTGCTGGCCTGCAGTCCGAGCCATGGTGGGAGTGCTAGTAGGTTGTGGCAGAGCTGCTTCCACACCTCTCCCTCAATATCTTATTACTATGCATGGCCCCTTTACTCCTTATGTGAGTCTGGTTAGCAAGCAATTGTCAGCCTGCATCCATCAACAAAACACTGTCATTGATCCTTAAGAAACATCATAATATACCTGATCATATGTCACACATGCATAAATAAAATACTCAAACCAATAAATTCCATTCCCTGACTCAATCTAGAGTCCAAGGAGGTCCATTGATGCTAGTGGAATCCTCAATCTGTCAAGTGTCCTGCACACTCAGGGGAAACTCGTCAACAACATATGTCGATACATGTATATCAAATAACATAACATCATAATCCACCATCATCACCATAAGAATCCATAAGAGAAAAGACAACCATATACTAAAATTGGATCACTTGCACGCAAGTGTCCTCAAAGAATAAGTCAATAACATGTGCTTGCAAGAGAGGGATGTTACATACACCCCCTCCTATTTTAAACTTCGTCTCGAAGTTTCAAAGTACATACATGCAATAAATAAAGCATCTGAAAAGATCTAAAAGTTTAACTATCAAACAAATATGGAAATTGTTGGCACATATCATATGCATCCTCCCAGGTAGCTGAGTGCAGACTATAATTGTCCCACTGGAACTTGACTTGATTGACTTTTCAACGTCGTAGTTGTTGAATGCGATGGTCCAAAATGTGGATTAGCTGCATCGTGAGTGCACCCTCATCCGATACTTGCAAGGAATTCATGTCGATCACATGTGTAGGATCACTAACACAATGTCTCAAAACAGATACATGAAAAACATCGTGCATATGCCTCAAAGAATCAGTCAAGGCTAGTTGATAGGCCATGTGCCCTTTCTTTTCAACAACTACAAAAGGTCCCACAAACCTAGGAGAGAGTTTTAAACCCTTTCCAAACTTGATCGAACTCTTGTGTGGTTTCACCCGCAAGAAGACTCTTATCACCAACTTCATAACTACGGTCAATGCGACGCACATCAACATAACTCTTATGCCAATCTTGCACTTCTTTAATATTTTGTCTTATCATTTGCATTTTTTCTTCCATTTCTTGGATCGCTTTTGGTCCTACCAGGATCCTATCCTCAAGTCGATCCCAACTCAAAGGCATCTGACACAGTATCCCATAAAGAAACTCAAAAAGTTCCATATTAATGGTTCTTTGATAGATTTTGTTGTACACAAACTCTACCAGTAGAAAGAAATATTCCCAATGCTTTTGTTGGTCCATCACGTACATACGCAACATATCTTCTAAAATTTGGTTCATTCTTTCTATCTGTCCATCTGTCTCTGTGTGATACATTGTACTAAAGTTAAGTTGGGTTCCCAAGGCCTCTTGGAAACTAGTCCAAAATCATCCTGTAAACACCTATCCTCGATTGGATATGATCCTTTTAGGCACACCATGCAATCTCACAATGTCGCTGATAAAAAATCTATCTATGTCTGGCACCTGATACATCGTATGCACATGAATAAAATGTTCACTTTTCGTTAGAGTGTCAACTACCATGAAAATCGAGTCATGCCTCCTTTCCATCAGCGACAATCCCACAATAAATTCCATCGAAATGACCTCCCATTTCGATTTCGAAATAGTGTGCGGCTGTAGTAATCCTGTCATATGTCTATGTTCAGCCTTCACTTGCTGACATTCTAGACATCTCACCACGTAGTTGACTATGTCCGCCTTCATTCCTTTCTAGTAGAATAAGGGCTTCAGGTCTGCCCTCATCTTTGTGACTCCAGGATGAGCCATGTACACTTCTCTATGAGCTTCGTTTAAGATCAAACTTCTCAAATCATTGTTAGGTGGTACGCAAATCTTGTTATTATACCTCATCACTCCGTCGTTGTCCAAAATATATCCTTCAAACCTAGGAACCAACATGGTGTCTTGTCTGATATTTTCCTTAACCTCCTTATACCAGTAATTGTTGCATTGTATAGTGATGCAGGAGCATCGTACGTAGCTAGCCAAGCAAGAATAGAGGAAGAAGACAGCTGAAAAAGCACCAGCACACATATTGAAATGTTTTGAAAAATTAATGAGCGGATATTAATGTAGTATCTAGGGGAAGCATACTTACATTTATATCTTGGAGTTGTGAATAGATATTGAGAGATTTCTCTCATCTGTCGAATGTAATAGGCATTTAAATCTGTTTAATGAAAGTAGGTAGATTTGATTTAATAGATTAGACAGTTTAGAAGTGTAGGAGGGAAAACGGATATAGACACCCTCACCCTTGTATCATTGTAACAGGAACATTATGATCATTCAGATTTCATAAGATGTAGATATGTAGCAGAGAACTGTAGAGGAGAACCCATGTACAGAAGCACTTGAGTTAATATATAAATCTTTGACTCAATCTTCAAAGTGTTATGATGTTTACTATTTACATTTGTTAAATGGTATGTTTACAGTTTTTTTATTTTCTCTCTTATGCATTTGTTTCAATGTTGTTTTGGGTGTATGATTTCATGTTGAGTGTATGAAGTCTGAGAGAGGAGAAGAATGAGTTTCAATTGTTTCTCTTCCTGATAATTCCTGCAAAGAGTGTAGTGAACGTCCGCAAGGTGTGCGTTGACGAGGATCTGAGTTTTATCTCAGAAAGCTCAGGAGAGATATCGTTGTTCTCATAACCAGTAGAAGTGCAGGTGAGGCACAGAGTTGTGCAAGGTGTGCGTAGGCTGGTTCAAGCCTTAGAACTTATCAACTAAGGTGAAGGTTGAAGGACTATTGTTAGTGCATAGGGTTGAAGATTCAAATAACCAGAGGTTTTTTTAAAGTTGTCGCAAGGAGTGCGAGAAGGATTCCTTTTGGGGGCTTGAGTTTGCAAGTGAGAGATTAGGATGGATAGCACCTTTGAAGTGCTCAAAGGGAGGCAGAGATTGAAATCATCTCGTATAATTCAATTTCAGGTGGAAGGACACCAAGTCATTTTGGCCAGAGATCCTTGAAGAAGAGTGAACGAACGGTGAAATTTCTTCGTGGAAGAAGTGACGAAATCCCGTGAACCATTGGATCTCAAAGATCTGTGAGAAGGTTAAGGCTGAGTGTATTTTAGCATTCAGGAGATCAGGAGGAGTAGCGACCATTGGATGAGAAGCAACAGGAGCCGTTGATCCCCCTTTGGAGTGGAATTTCGACATTTTGACATTTCGGGGTTCGACGACAATTCCAATGACAAGGAGCCGGGGCACTTTACGTTGAAAACTGTGAAGTCACAAAACACGATGTTTCTTTGGAGTAGGGTTGTGGTCACGAAGGAAGCAGTCACATGGACTGAGATTTGGTCAGGGGATAATCGTCATTGAGCCCATTTTGTCATTTCGACATTTTGGGGTTCGGGAAGTAGAGGAGGCTGTGATTTTGGAATCGAGAGTTTCAAAATCCCAGTTCACGAAATCCTGAAAGATATAGAGTCGTCGGATCGAGGAAGATCTCGGCCATAGATAACGTGGGAGGTGAGGCTTCGGGAATTTGGGAATCGGAGTTTCGAAAGGTAAGGAAACTCTCTGCTGTGGATTCTCGCGAGTCGCAAAATCCTGAAGAGCGAAAGGATAAATTCCTGAAAGGTTGAGGGACAATCGTCGTTGGGCCCCAATCGGGTTTCGGGGTTTCGGGACTCAAGAGGTAGAGTTTCATGGTCAATACAACTCCTGAAATAATGAAGAGAGAAATGTAGAAAGGTGGGTCCCAAGTATCAGTCAAAGGATATGTGCGGTGGAAGTCAAAGGAGTGTTCAAGGTTCGGCGAAAATCCTGAAAGGTCGTCGATCTTACCAAAGGAGAAATTTCAGAATTCGAGGAATCATAAGGGAAGAGGAACGATTGTTGGTTGTTCGCTCAAGTCCCGAAAAGATGAAATTAGTGGACAACAAGTGGCGTGTGTTCGACGCATTGAAGGAGTCAACCTTCGTTGACATTTCGGGTTTCAGAGGTTGAAGAGTCAAGGAACTTACATCAAGATTCACGAAGTCGCGAAATCCGAAATTCCTTTTTTGGTAAAAGTCCCGATCATATTTGTTGATCAAGTGTGTAGAGTTAGTTCCCTATGTTTGATCACGCAGGAATAACTCATAAGGACCTATGGATACACCCTTGTGTGTGTGAGATATTCCCTATGGGGAAAATAGAAGAGTCAATCTGACAAAGGTTTAGAACGATCCTAAGATCGAGAGGTCATGCAGAATATGCTAAGGCAGGGGGTGTTGCATCAGTTGTGGTATCAGAGAACCTGCTGAGGCATAATTGACCAAAGGATTAGAAAAAAGACCAGGAGGAAAGAGTATTTTGAATACTTGGTCAAGTGGAAAGGACATACAGTTGAAGGTGCCAGTTGGGAAGATGAAGCATCAATTCATAGGCATGGACAGACCATGCAAGAGCTCATGAACAGGAGTTCATGAAAATTTTCAAGCAAGGGAGTATGATGCAGGAGCATCGTACGTAGCCAACCAAGAAAGAATAAAGGCGGAAGACAACTGAAAAAGCACCAACGCACATTTTGAAATGTTTTGAAAAATTAATGAGAGGATATTAATGTAATAGCTAGGGGAAGCGTACTTACATTTATATCTTGGAGTTGTGAATATATATTGAGTGATTTCTCTCATCTATCGAATGTAATAGGAATTTAAGTATGTTTAATGAAAGTAGGTAGATTTGATTTAATAGATTAGACAGTTTAGAAGCGTAGGAGGGAAAATGGATATAGATACCCTCACCCTTGTATCATTGTAACATGAACATTATGATCATTCAAATTTCATAAGTTGTAGAGTTGTAGCAGAGAACTGTAGAGAAGAACCCATGTACAGGAGCACTTGAGTTAATATATAAATCTTTGACTCAATCTTCAGGGTGTTATGATGCTTACTGTTTACATTTGTTAAATGGTATGTTTACAGTTGTTTTATTTTCTCTATTATGCATTTGTTTCAATGTTGTGTCGGGTGTATGATTTCATGTTGAGTGTATGAAGTCTAAGAGAGGAGAAGAATGAGTTTCAATTGTTTCTCTTCCTGATAATTACTGCAAAGAGTGCAGTGAACGTCCGCAAGGTGTGCATTGACGAGGATATGAGTTTTATCTCAGAAAGCTCAGGAGAGATATTGTTGTTCTCATAACCAGCAGAAGTGCAGGTGAGGCACAGAGTCGTGCAAGGTGTGCGTAGGCTGGTTCAAGCCTTAGAACTTATCAACTAAGGTGAAGGTTGAAGAACTACTGTTGAAAAGAGTGCACAGGGTCAAAGACTCAAATAACCAGAGGTTATTTGAAAGTTTCCGCAAGGAGTGCGAGAAGGATTCCTTTTGGGGGCTTGAGTTTGCAAGTGAGAGCTCAAGAGGGATAGAACCTTTGAAGTGTTCAAAGGGAGGCAGAGATTGAAATCATCTCACAGAAGTCAATTTTAGGTGGAAGGATGCCAAGTCATTTTGGCCAGAGATCCTTGAAGAAGAGTGAACGAACGGTGAAATTTCTTCGTGGAAGAAGTGTCGAAATCCCGTGGATCGTTGGATCTCGTAGATCTATGAGAAGGTTAAGGTTGAGTGTCTTTTAGAATTCAGGAGCTCAGGAGGAGGAGTGACCATTGGATGAGAAGCAACAGGAGCCGTTGATCCCCCTTTGGAGTGGAATTTCGACATTTCGGCATTTCGGGGTTCGGCATTTCGACAATTCCGATGACAAGGAGTCAGGGCACTTTGCGTTGAAAAATGCAAAGTTGTGAAACGTGACGTGTCTTTGGAGTAGGGTTGTGGTCACGGAGGAAGTAGTCACATGGATCGAGATTTGGTTAGGGGCTAATCATCATTGATCCCATTTCGACATTTCGACAATTAGGGGTTAGGTACAATTGTCGTTGAGCCCCAATTGGGTTTTGGGGTTTCGAGACTCAAGAGGTAGAGTTGCATGGTCAACATAACTCCCGAAATCATGAAGAGAGAAATGCCGAAATGTGGGTCCCAAGTATCAGTTAGAGGATACGTGTGGCAGAAGTCAAAGGAGTGATCAAGGTTCGGCGAAAATCCCAAAAGGCCATCGATCTCGCCAAAGGAGAAATTTCATAATTCGGGGAATCATAAGGGAAGAGGAATGATTGTGGGTTGTTTTCTCAAGTCCCGAAAAGCCAAAATTAGTGGGCAACAAGTGGCGTGTGTTCGGTGCATTGAAGGAGTCAACCTTCATTGACATTTCAGGTTTCGGAGGTTGAAGAGTCAAGGAACTTACATCAGGATTCACGAAGTCGCGAAATCCGAAATTCCTTTTTCGGTAAAAGTCTCGATCATATTTGTTGATCAGGTGTGTAGAGTTAGTGCCCTATGTTTGATCAAACAGGCATAACTCATAAGGACCTATGGATACACCCTTGTGTGTGTGAGATATTCCATGTGGGGAAAATAGAAGAGTCAATCTAACTCAGGGAAAGGTTTAGAACGATCCTAAGACTGGGAGGTCACGCAGAACCTGCTGAGGCAGGGGGTGTTGCGTCATATAGTTATAATATTTTCATGAAGATTCATCTGAAGAGATATCACCCAAAATATGTGTGGTCTCTGACTCAACGCATCTTCCACTCTATTCATTGTTCCTTTTATGTAGGTAATCTCATAATCGTACCCACTAAGCAGTTCTGACCAAGGCCTTTGTCTCACGTTCAAGTCACTTTGCATAAAAATGTGCTGCAAACCATAGTGGTCTATTTTCAGTTTGAATTTATGTCCAATTAGGTAGTGTCTCCACACTCTTATGGCAGACACAATGGCTAATAACTCCAAATCATGCGTCGCGTAGTTCTCTTCATGCTTTCTTAATTTCCTTGAGATGTAAGAAATCACTCGACCGTCTTGCATCAAGACTCCACCTAAGCCTTCCTTGGATGCATCTGTGCATACCAAGAAGTCATTTTCCATGTCAGGGACCTTTAGTATCAGTGTTTTCATCAACATCTCCTTGATCCTTCAAAATTATTCCGCCCATTTCTCGGTCCATACAAAATTCTTGTTTTTCTTCCACAATTTCGTGATCAGATTTTCTATCTTCGACAAACCATCAGTATTATCTTGGTAAAATCATAATTCCTGAACCTCGTCTTGAATGTTTTCTTAGTAATGTTTTCCTCTTTGATCCGTAACTAGTGATATCCTAATTTGAAGTCGATCTTCGAAAACACCGTCGTGCTTTTCATTTGGTCAAACAAATCATCTATTATTGGCAACATATACTGGTTCTTGATCGTTGCCTTGTTCAATTGACGATAGTCAATACAAATTCTCCATGACACATCCTTCTTCTATATGAAAATAACAGGCGCACCCCAAGGTGACACACTTGGACGTATAAGTCCTAGGTCCAAGAACTCCTTTAGTTGCATTTTCAACTCCTGTAAATTAGGCATTGACATATGATAAGGTGTTCTTGCTATTAGTTCGATTCCAGGTTTTAATTCGATGGTAAATTCCAGCTCTCTTTCGGGTGGCAAACCTGGTAACTCTTCTGGGAACACGTTCGCAAACTCTCATACTACCAGAAGGTTTTCTAATCCTTCCACCATGCCCTTATCGTTCAGTGCTAGGATTGGATATAACTTGCATCCCTTGTGCATGCTCTTCCGTAGCTGTAGGGAAGAAATGAACCTTAGGGAAACTCCCTGGTTTCTTCCTACAATTACTCTTCTCTGTCCCTCATCATCGGTCAAACTCAACCGTTTCATCTTACAGTTGAGTATCGCATCATGCAATTCCAACTAATCCATACCGATCATGATGTCATAAGATCCTAATATCGTGACGTACAGGTTGTCTTTCGTTACAAAATATCCATAACCTTTCCTCCAACCTTCTACTTGGCTCTCGAAGCCATTTCCATGTAGCTAGACTCGTCTTGTTTGACAGCCTTTACCTTAATAGTTTTAGTGTTGCACCAAAAATAAATCTCTCTGTAGCATCGAGATCTATCAAAATACTAAAGGTTTGGTCAACGATGTTACTTGACGTCTCGAGCATAGTAGAATGGTGCTCAACCTGGTGGTTATTCACCGCTGCATGAATTAGATGGGCCTTGCCCAAATATTCTATTGTAGTGTGTCCGACTGTCCCGATTGCTCTGTCCCTCTCAACCGGAAAGTCACGCTGGTAATGTGGCTCTCCACATGTCCAACATATGATCTTCGGTCCAATACTCCTGGTCCCTAAAGTAGAAGTTGATGGCCCACCAACCTGAAACCTTGGTTTGTTCTGTTGAACAGGCCTAAACTGTTGTTGCTATGTACGACATTGTTGTTGGTGCTATGGTATGTAGGGAGTCTATTGCTGAGGCATCGGTCATCGTGGTTTCGTGAACGTGGATCCTGTCGGAGCACCTAGAAACCATGAAGAATGTCTAGTTGGTGTCTGATACTGTTGCACACCCGATGTCGCTTGTCCCGTCAATCTCACATGAGTTCTTCTCTGACCCCCGCTTATCAGCTCTTCCTCGGCTATGAGGGCCTTCTGGACTGTATCTTGCAAAATCTGAGGCATTAATATCCTCACCTTCACATGAATGTTGATGTTAAGGCTGAACACAATTTTTTTAACTTTGCGCTTCTCGGTGTTCAGATGTGGAGCATACCGAAGCAGCTAAATGAATTGGTCCTCATACTCAGGCACCATATGACCACCTTGTCGCAAGGCGTTGAACTCATTGAGCTGGCGCTCAATGAATTCCTCTAACAAATACCTCTCTTAGAACTGTTCCTCGAACAATTCCCATGACACGTCTTTGACGACCATGTTTAGTTGTCGTAGGTGCATCTTCAACCATAGAAGAGTGCTCCCCTTCAGCTGAAAGACCGCCATGCAGAATTTCATGTTGGAGGTGTAGTCACGAATTGAGATGCACATAGCCATGTTCTCCAACCTTGCCTTGGCAGCTGCGCCATCTGTGGCACCCAAGAACTCAGGAAACTTGACCTTCCTGAGTTCTCTGTGAACACTACCAGTACCGGCTGGAGCATGTTGTGGAACCTCAGGGGGTATAGGCACCCTGGCCTCATATCTATCCATATGGTTAATCAAGGTCTCTGACTTCCTATGAAAGGACCTCATCAACACAACCACATCCCCCACAACAATATTTTCCTGTCCAATTACCTGTTCTTCTCCTTGGGGGTTAGAACCCTTTGGCATGGATGCTACTAGAGACGTCACACCACCTCCCCTAACACAACGTCGTCTTCCTCCATGACGTCCTCTAACCATGATTACCTGCAGGGACAAAATTCAACTTAGTTAGTGATACGTTATTAATAAAGTGTTTGATACAGTGGAAGGTGTAATGATCCCAAGTCACGGGGTTGAACTCACTCTGATACCATATGTAACGACCCCTCTATTACGACTAGGAAGCAAAGCACAATGGTAATATTTTTTTGTTTTTTCATTAGGAAATTAACATCAACACATAAATCACAACACAAAATCAAACGACATCATTAATAAAATAATTACAAGCATCTCATCGTCGTAATCAAATAACGTCGCAATCAATGCATCAATATAATTAGTAACGACAAATAATCAAAACATCATCACATTTAAATAACAACACATAATCAACAAGCATCATGAATGGTGACACAAGATCAACTCATCACGGTCAACTGGAATCATCAATACTTTAATCTCTCAACTCATCACATCAAGATAATCATCAGATAACACAGGGATAATCATGAGATAACATAAATATAACATCAAGATAACATCAAGATGACATAAATATACTACCCTCCCAACCTACCCTGCAAGGTTAGGAACTCTAAGACACATAAGCAACGCTCAAGCCTAGGATTCATCCGATTCATTTTGACCATTTAAGGTCTTAGGGATGGCAACTGTTCTGAGGAAAAAGGAGGTTTCTACATCCTGCTAACACAATCAAGTCCAAAACTAACTATGCTAAATCAACAACATCAATGATAATCATGGCACAATAGCGTTCTAATAACCAATCACACACCAGTTAAATTCCAAGGCACAGGAGGATCTAATTACTAATCAATCATACAACGACATAAGTTAAGGTGCAAGTAGTCAACTTTATTTATTTTCAAGGAGAAAAAGAAAACATCTACTTTACTCTAAGGCACGCGATTAATCAATTACCAAATTCAACCATAACCAACATTATTCCAAGGTGTGCGTGTGATCTAAATACTGAATTAAACAAAAGTCAACATCATTACAATGCATGCAATTTATCTAAGCATTGGAAATCATACAACAACATTAGTCCATAGTGCATAGAAATCTAATTACTTAATCATGAGCATCATCCATGGCGCAAGGGAAATCAGATGCTCAATCATTTATACATTAACATTTTAGTGGTGCAAGAAGTAAACTACACACATGACCATTCATACATCGCTTTTATATCATGGCTCAAATAATCATCCATTAATTTTAAGGCACAAATCAAGTAATCTAATCTATTAATTTCAGGGCGCATGAGGTTAATTACAAAGAAATCACACGTCAACTTTATTAAAGGTGCGTAAGTACATTTAATTACTAAATTGACCAATCCTCACCACCATTTCAAGGCGCAAGGGAATCTAATTCGAATTGGGTTGCCAATTCCTTAAACATGAAAGTTAATAACTTCAAAATAGCATGCCAATGAGCCCACATGACTGACTATTTAGTTATCCCACTTGTCTCTTTTTAGGGGATCCCAAGGCTCAATTTATGTTCCCAAGGTGATCATGAACAATCCCTTAGTTTCTCTACTAGCATTCATGTCGGACTTCCACGAGTAGTGGGTAGTACCAGTTGGACGAATCTCATTCCTATTGGTCATAAGTCAAACATAATTAGATGGCTCCCCAAATTGAAGCTAACTACAATATTGCACTATTCTAAAAGTAGCGAACTTTAAAATGAATCACTAAAAGGTCTGTCTAGGAATCTATAACACAATATGCACAAGTTAAAAGAGGATTAAGTAATTCTTTACAAGAGAGTTGGAAAAAGAAGTAATGTATAATGAAAAAATCAGAACTGATTACTCCAATGTGTAGTGCACAAATACACACTAAAAAATGGTAAGAAAGTAGACTGTTTGGTAATTCCATCGAGGCCCATGAGTAAAGAGGTATCAAAGGTAAGGACAATCTTTCACGGATTAAAAGGTTTTCATTGAGCTAGGAATGAAACGCAGGGTACCAATCCAATCAAACACAGAGAACAAGAATTAACTCGCTGAGTGGATGATGGGCCACAGATTTAACACATCAAATGCAGATAAAAATGAAGATAGTCACTGGGCACAAATGTGAAGGCACAGAGGTGATAAATCCTTCAAAATCAAAGAGAATGCATTGTAAAATGCAGGTTTCTTTATGTATAGTTGCAGGGGTGATAAATCCTTCAAAATCGTAGTGAAATCTTTATAAAACGTAGAGAAATTGAGGAAAAGATTCGTTGGGCATGTGAAGTAAATAAATACAGAGATTATTGATGGTAATTCATTGGGAAATGAAGTAAATAAACACAAATATTTACTGTATAAATTAGATGAGCAAAGAAGGATGGCACAGAGTTGAGGCTCTCCACAAAAACGCAGGGAATAAAATACAATTTGCTGGGAAATAAATTGTTCACAGTGCTTGAAGGTGCCATAAAATCACAAAGGTAATAAATTACTATGTGTAGGTGCCATAAAAACCCAGAGGTAATAAATTGTTGTGTGAAGGTGCCAGAAAAACGTAGAGGTAATAAATTATTGTCTGAAGGTTCCATAAAAATGCAGAGGTAATAAATTAATGTGTGAAGGTGACGTAAAAATACAAAGGTAATACATTATTGTGTATCTATTAACCCATTCATGATGGTGAAGAATATTAAAATGTTTGGCAGGCGTCCAGGGGTTTTCGCTGACAAAGAAAAAAAAAATTCATGGTGGTGATGGCAGTTTAAAAACATTTTCAAAATTCAGAGATAAAAGCTAACAGTCGATAAAACCATAAGGGTGATAGTCCATGCCAATTCACAGATCCAAGGGAAAGTAAATCGCGGGTTAATCTAGAAAAAAAATAGAGAATAATAACAAGGAAATGTTGGGTGATAGTCCAAGCCAAATCGCAGATCAAGGGCAAGTAAATCGTTGGGTAATATAGAAAAAACACGGAGAATAGTAACAAGGAATGTTGGGTGATAGTCCAAGACAAATCACAAATCAATTCCACTTAAATTCAGAGCTTGGGTTTTGCTAGGGAGAAAAATGAATTAGATAAAGCAATGATCCCAGTAGATGAACAAAATAAATTCATACAGTTTAATATTTCACAAAATAAAGAATCGACTAATCAAATACCATAACCAATAAGGATGTCGATGATGAGGTAGCTTGTTATTGGCGTTCTTCGATTGAAACTTGTGCTTATCCTCAATTCTGCTTGCTAATCATTGAGACCTCACTGATACCTCCCAACCAATGCTAGGGGTACTCTTCTTGCCCCTCATCCCTCGAGTCGCAAAGGGGCCACGCACAACCACAACCAGAATACTCTAGCTCCCAGCCTTCCTAGCAAGGTAGAGCTACCACTCTCTCTCTCTCGAGATGGATATCCCAACTCTCACAAGTAAAACCAATCAGAATTTCTACAGCATAACCTTACTCATACCAGTCATCCCCCATTCTTCCTCTTATCCATTTCTTTTATAGATTTTTTCTTAGTGACCACTTGCATTTTCACATTTAATTCATTTTTTTTTTAATTAATTAGGAATTACTCCCCCCATACATTTGTCACCGGTTCCCCTAGTTGCACCAAAAAATCCACAATTTAATTAAATTAAATGTCAATTTCCCTCACCCATCCTAAAAGCGCTCCTAAAATCACTCCTAGTTGTCCCTTTATTTCCCCTTTAATGACTGACACCTTTCTAAAACTGAGTTTTGTTTAAATTAGGAAAGTTCTTTAGTTAGGCTAGACTAGATACCTTTCTATGCTTACACATATTTATGCTTTATTCCTTTATCAATTTAAATTCTAATTTAGTATTTACTTGCACAAGTGAATTGATCACTCAGGATTTATTTTTATTTTCATTGATTCTTAATTTGATTTATTTCATCCCCTCATCATTTATATTAAAAATTTTGTTTTTAGTCTTCTCACTCACTTAGACTTAGGCTTAGTTAAATATTTATTTGCAAATGCCTAGACCCTTAGGGATTATGCTTAATAAATTCATTCTTTAGCTAATTAATTAATCAATTATTTAATTCGATGGGTGCTCAATATTTTAAGGTTTAACATTCGCTCAAGTTTTCTAGGCCACCTAGATTCATTAACTCATTTTTTTTATATACTGTGACATGCCCTTTAATATGCACTCCGTTCTCCAAGGGTGCCACTTGCCTTTGATTCAAATTTTAACTACGCGACATGCCCTTCAAGACACACTACATGCTCCAAGGGTGTCACTCGCCTTTGAATCGTTTTGGTAGTTTTCCAACCCTTGGAGTCAATACTCCATTTAGGCAACCTTGTGAGAGACTAAGGTCCTCTAAGGAATAAGGACCATGCCTTATTGTGAACCCTTTAGAATCTTCATGAGTGATTGTCTCAATATTCCCTCACGACATCATGGATCTCTCAAAATAGGTAATCATTTTTCTACAATATAAGCCATGATGGGAGTGCTAGTAGGCTATGACAGGGATGTTTCCACACCTCTCCCTCAATATCTGGTTGTTGTTCATGGCCCCTTTACTCCTTATGTGAGTCTGGTTAGCAAGAAAGCAGCAACCTACATCCATCAATGAAACAATGTCATTGATCCATAAACAACATCATAATATACCCGATCACATGTCACAAATGCATAAATAAAATACCCAAACCAATACAGTCCACTCCCTGACTCGATTCAGAGTCCAAGGAAGTCCATTGATGCTAGTGGAATCCTCAATCTGTCAAGTGTACTGCACACTCAGGGTAAAATCATCAATATCATTTGTCAATACATAGATATCAAATAACATAACATCATAATCTACCAACATCATCATAAGAATCCATAAGCGAACAAACAACCATATACTAAAACCGGATCATTTGCACACTAGTGTCCTCAAAGAACAAGTCAATAACATTTTATCACAAGAGAGGGATGTTGCATCCATGCACCGTCACATAAAATTTTCCAATTTTTCGAGTACAAAAATTTTTGCGGTGCGTTTCGGTCGTTACTATCACACCACGTTGGGTGTCACCAAAATATTTACGGGGTGCACCAAAACACAATGCTACCTTTCTTAGCGGTTCATTTGGTAAACATGAACACCCCAATGCACATGTTTACCAACGCACTACGTAAAAATATATTTGATAAGGGCGGTGCAGCATGTGCTTTAATGACCTAGTGCATTATTTGTACTTTAAAGCACCTCACTACCAATTATATACTTTTCTTAAGTGTGTTGTTAAAGGGATGTGTCGGTGTGTTTATGTTTACCAATGCACCGCCAAGAAAGGTAACAAGGTATGCGGTGTGCCCTGTTAATTTATAGGTCACACCCTAGGAGGTGTGAGTCGAGTGCTTTGAACTCACCCCGTAGTTTGTTTTATACTTAAAATTTCACTCAAATTTAAATTTTAATACGGTGAAAACTTAAGTTATGAAGAAAGAAGGACATTACATGGACTTTTTGTCATCTAGGAGGCGTGGTTGCGACGTACTAAAAAAAACCAAATTTTCCCA
The DNA here is from genome assembly GCA_010110895.2 of Picea sitchensis. NCBI lineage: Eukaryota > Viridiplantae > Streptophyta > Pinopsida > Pinales > Pinaceae > Picea > Picea sitchensis. The sequence continues at coordinate 26,326 of SNQJ01S0031677.1, forward strand.
CCATTTGGAAAAATTCAAAATTCATGCACCAAGAAACAAAAGAAAGGAAGGAAAGCAAGGAAAGCATCGACAACAGGGCGCTTCATATAGGAAAAGGTTGCATCGATGCTTTCGAGCTCTACAACACTGAGAATGATAAAAATGATTTTTACCGTCGGATTTTTTTTTATAAAACCTTGTTTCGGTGCGCCCAATAACCAACCACACCGGGGCATACATGTTTACGGAGCGCGTTGGTTATATATATTTTAAAAATTTCCCTAGCATGGTGTGCGTGTTTCTGGGAACACATGCGCACTGGTGTGTTTACTACTACATAGCACACACCCATACATTTTTTGAAAAACTACAATGGTGTGAAATTTTTGTTTAAGCATGACATGGTGCAGTATAATAATATACACCCCAGTGCGACCAATTTTACATAGAGACGTAAATTTGGAAATTAACCCTAACACGGTGCTCCATATTGGAGCACTGGTGCACATGCTACAATGGAGTGCACCGAAATATATTTTTTGACACTATCCTACATTGGTGTGTAAATGTTTTTTATTTAACCATATAACGATGCGCTCTACTAATAGCGCATCGATGCTTCCAGTGTTAAGTTGTGCACCAGAGAATTTTTAAAGAACGCTTTTATGGTGCAGTTATTGATGTGACACACCGGTATTTATTTATGCTTTAAAATTTATCGGAGTATTTATTTACACATAAAATAATATATTAATCTTATATTATCTTAAAATAGTATAGTCATCATAATCACAGACAATTGTGAATTAAAAATTAATATAGATTATAAATTGTCAGTAATATAGATTACAATTTTGCTATACTGAGTATGTTGTAGACTCAAGGATTTGGTGAACTCACAACTATGTTATAAAAAGACAATGATTATATATTAGTATTTTGAGAGACGGTTATGATCATTGACAGAAGATCAAGGTTATGATAATTGACGACGAGATCAAGGTTATGATCATTGGTGAAATCAAGGCTATGATCATTGGTGACAAGATCAAGGTTATGATCATCGACAAGATCACCATACTGTAGAATCAAGTCTTTATAGTTGAAATTCCTATACTTTAGACTCAAGTATTTACAGCTGAAATGTAGACAAAAAAATTTACAGAAAAACCCAAGAAACAAATCTCGCTCCATCTCCTCCCAAACCCCTCTCTCTCTCCCTCACTTATCAATTCCATAAAACATTGTATAGGTCAACCCTCTATTGTGTCTCTCTCCGCTGACATCTCTGCATGATTAATATTATTGCTGGTAATTTTTTAAATTTAACACTTAATCAATGCGTCTTCATTTAATTAGCGCACCGGATTGTAATTTTTTTTGAAAACATTACTATGGTGCGCCATTGTTTGGGAAAAAATGGACGCACTAGTGCACTTGTTTAAGTAGTGCACCGTTGTATATAAAATTTTCAAAATATCCCTACAAGAATGCACAATTTTTTAGAGTAATTTTGTGCATCGGTGCATCGTTATTTTCGTAGCGCACCTGAGTATAATTTTTTTTAAATAATCCTACTATGGTGTGTTAGTTTTGTGGGAACCGATGTGTCTAGTATATAACCCACATAGGGGAATTGTTTATTAATAAACGCACCGTAAAAGGACTACGAAGTGACTAATTTCCCTTGATAGAAGGTGACAATTAACCACAAAAATATAAAATAAAACAATTTCTTTTAAATTTTTTGAAAATAACCACATATCCTATCTTATTTAATGGTACATATAGTTAATTAATAGATAAAATGACTCATTAATACCAACTTGTGTAAGTGTCTGGTTCAAAGAGCATGTAAATTTAAAATGTTCGTGTTTTGTACGCCCTAGCCGAGATGAGTCAGTGGTAACGTCTTTGTCGTATTTGATAGAAATGCCATCATTGACTTATAAAAATTCTAGGTTCTCATTTATAACTAATAAACAACCCTTTAAGTATAAAGTAACGTGGAATTGAGTAAGTAAATGCCTCTTTAATGGCAACCAAAGCTAACATTATTGTAATATTTAATGGAAAAATTACCTCTTTATAATTAAAGTTCCGCAAATTCAATATAGGGACCATAGAGCGACCTAAGATAGCTATGGTGGGAGATTACTGGGATGAGAAAACTAGTCAAGAAATACATATTTTGTTGCGGGAATATGAGGATTTGTTCCCAAAGACTTTTTCAGAGTTAAAGGGGATCAAAGGAGTTATGGGAGAAATGAAAATCTAATTAAAATCGGGATCAAAGCCTATGAGGCATAGACCATACCACATTAACCCTAGAGTAAAAGAGAAGGTTAAGAAGGAGATAGATAATATGTTGGAAGAGAGACTTATTTTGTTGTGGAAGAATCAGAATGGGTCAGCCCAATATTCATCCAAAGAAAGAAAGGCACAGAGGTTATCAAGGTCTATGTAGACTATAGAAGCCTTAATTGTGCCTATGTGCATGGCCCTTTCCCAACACCTTTTACTGATAAGGTGATAGAACAGGTTGCAGGGAAAGAAGCGTACTCATTCACAGATGGATTTTCAGGCTACCACCAAGTAAGGATTGCCGAAGAGGAAAAACATAAGACCACATTCATAACATAATGGGGGTCTTTTGCATACAATGTGATGCCATTTGGATTAAAGAACGTCCCTACAATTTTCTCCAGGATTGTAATAGCATCTTTTAGAGAGTTCATTCACAAGTTTATAGAAGTCTATATGGATGATTGGACGATATATAGTCTGCTCAAGGAACATGTAGTGTTGTTACGTTTGATGTTTGACAGATGCAAAGAATTGCAGATATCATTGAATCTCATAAAGTGTATCTTCTATGTACCACATGGAAACTTGTTGGGCCACATAGTATGCCGAGAGGGATTACTGGTAGACCCAACTAAAGTTACGGTTATTTTGAATATGACTCCACCTACGAGTGCTAAGAAGTTGTGCTCCATGCTAGGACACACAAGGTACTATCGCAGGTTCATCAGAAGATATGCAAACATTACTGCCCCTCTGGAAAATATATTGAAAAAGGGTGAAATGTTCCAATGGAACCCGGAATGTGATAAAGCGTTCGAGACCCTAAAGGAGAAGCTCAACACAACATCTATTCTGATATTCCCAAACTGGGAAAATGAATTTCATGTCCACATAGATGCTTTAGGTATTTCCTTAGGATCCATCTTAGTGCAACCTGGAGAGGGAGCCATGGATCATCCTATCTATTTTGCGAGAAGGAAGTTGTCAGAAGTTGAGAGAAACTACACAATGAAAGAAAGGGAGGGTTTAGCCATGATTTATGCTTTGCATAAATTTAGACATTATTTTTTAGGTTCTCATTTTAAGTTATTTACTGATCATTCTGCATTGAAATATCTAGTTAACAAACTTGTATTGGAAGGGAGAATTTGTAGATGGTTGCTACTATTTCAGGAATTCTCTTTTGAAGTAATTATTAAGCCTGGAAGATGCAACGTAGGACCTGATCACATGTCTATATTAGAGTCAAGGGAAAGTTGATGATCAATTCCCAGATGTAGATTTGTTCTGGATTGAGGCCATACGAGAGTATCAGAAAGACATAGAAGTCTTCTTGAGTACAGGAGGCTGCCCAGAAACATATTCCATAACCCAGAAACACCATATGGTTGTTAGAGAAGCAAACTATCAGTTGATTGCAAGGAAATTGTATAAATTGGGACTAGATAGTATCCTCAGAAGATGTGTCTTGGATCATGAAAGGTAGGATATACTGTGGGAGTGCCACAACGATGTTGTGGGAGGTCATGTAGGAGTAAAGGCCACTACGAGAAAAGTTATCCAAGCTAGACTTTGGTCGTAAATGATCTTCAAGGATGCAAAGGTATATGCTAGATCATGCGATGTTTGTCAAAGAGTGGGTAAGTCGTCACGATGAGATGAATTACCACTTCAACCAGTTTGATCTCTACATGAATTTGAGAAGTGGGCAGTTGACTTTATTGGACCGATCAACCCCACAACTAAGCATTCAAAGGCAAGGTACATCATTACCACAACTGACTACCTTACACATTGGTCTAAGGCAATAGTTGTTCATGACTTCTCGACCGATATTGTTGCTAGGTTCATTTTTGAGAATATTCTCACTCGATTTGGATGTCCTAGGAGCCTAACCAGTGATAAGGGAGCTCATTTTATTAGTAGCACTATAGAAAAGATTACAACAGAGTTCCTGATCCAACATCAAAAAAGCAGCCCCTACCACCCTCAAGCTAATGGAACAATAGAAGCATTCAACACGATTCTGGAGAGAGGGTTAACAAAAGTCTGTTGTGCAAATTGGGAAGATTGGGATGACAGATTTCTAGCAGTACTATGGGATTATAGGAAAACCACAAAGAAGCTCCATAGGTACACGCCATTTTAGCTAGTTTATGGGAAAGATGTTGTGGTGCCTGCAGAATTCATTACTCTGAGTTTGTACATTGCACAAATCACCCATATGTCAGAGGAAGAATCAGTTGCATAGAGACTCATGGATTTGCAAGAATTCGAAGAGACCAGGTTTTTAGCAAACTTCCATCATTCGATTGAGAAAGAAAGGAAAAAATATTATCATGATAGACACATTATGACTAAATTATTTGCATAAGGAGACAAGGTCCTACTTTATGAAAACCAGTACCAGAAGCATTTTGGCAAGTTGCACATGCATTGGTTGGGACCATTTATAGTTGCGGAGATCTGACCTTTAGGAACAATCAGACTTGTGCAACTGTATGGTATGTTGCGACTGATATGGGTGAATGGCGCTCTCCTGAAACCCTATATGTCTCAAAAATGAGCAAAAAGAAATGTTTCTCTAGTCCGAAGGAGCATGTATAATAGTTATATTTGAGTTTTCTGCAATTTTTGTAAATTCAGTTAATAAAGTCGATGTGTGCAGTGTTGTGTATGGACATGTAGTTCATTTCTTTTTCTGTCTAAGTGTTGTTTGATGCAAAACTGCTTACTTAGCAACACAGAATCAGAAGCATAAATTACCCATTAATGACAATCATTAATATGACGGGGACCCCTTTGTGGTCAGAGGGAGAATGAATCTGAATGAAATCTGAGTCCATGTGCCACACAAGCCCAATCTAGTCACAACCTTTATTGTTATTACGGTACCTCATCTGAATTCAATTAAGCCATAAAGTCGTGATACGTGAAGATGACATCGTTATTCACGCCAGTATTCCCATACGTCAAAGGGAAAGGTCTGAAATCAACCACGTCCCTGTCCAACTTGCACAGTAAATGCCAGAATCACCCAATAGGATTTACCCCATTAACTTGTCCCATTGGACAAATCATGGTCATGATGAACAACATTTATTACTGAAATTTCTAGCTAGGCCCGAGTATAAGGCTTTGATAATGCGTCATGGAACGCATTGTTTTTAGAGAACTCAACAATTTTCGAATTCCAAAGAGCGAGAAAGCCTTTGCAATCCCTGAAACCCATTGTTGTGATCCCCAATCCTTGTTTCGCCACGTAATTTGATCATATCCAAAACCCACAATGCCGAGAGCTATAGGAAGCTGAGGTGCCATATCCAAATACGTAGTACCAGACGAGCCCTGTGATCTCTGACTCGAGGTCATGGGTGATATAAAGCGGAAAGTGGAGTAGTTCAAGCTCCTTAATCTTGAATTAATAGACCCATTCTTGTTCCCCCAGATGAACATAGATGTATTATGGAGTATCTCTCCAGACGAATTGGGAGGCATGCAGTTCATGACAAAGCCTGAATTTGTCAACCTATTCAACTCGACTATCATGAACCTCAGAGACCTGCCAGTATTCGGTACTACTGGTGATGTTGCACGGTGCACCAAATTCCTTCTTAGCAGGGTGCACAACAGAAGTTTCTGGTTGGATAGGCAGTATCCAATCCATGACAAAGACATTCATCAACTTACTAGACTGTCCCTTGAAGGCGAGGACATGTATAAAGGATTCTAGGGTCCCAATAAGCATGGCAAGAAGAAAGGGGAGCCCAACCTCTATGAAAGGTTCCACACACAGAGAGGGGGACACACATCCAAAATTGACCCTACATTACCAGAGACAGTCAGGACTGGCTTCTACATCATAGACAACAAGGTTATGAGGTCATATTACAAGGGAGAATGCACGCTGGATGCATTATCGATAACATATTTTTGTGCCATTGGTGATGTATTCAACTAGTGTAGTTACCTGCTGGAGGAACTACTCATGGCTTGCGAGGAAGCCCAGGAGAAGTGAGGCACCTTCATATATGGATACCTATTGATGGCATTCACAATGATTAAGTGGAATCCACCCATTGGAAGACTGTTGGCGCTATCAGACAAGGGGCACCTTGTGAAGATGTTTGAGCCTTGGAATTCTAGGGAGGACTCAAAGAACACAACTTTCGACACCACAACGTTCTCCAAGTGATACAACCGGCTTATTGACACAACACAGAGGTTGCGCATTCCACAAGAGCTCCTCAACTGCAACACAAGGAACATCACTTTTAGCATGAACCGACAACATACATTTGCATGGTCAAGGCATGCTAACAGGGAGGATTTCCACTTGAGGATGTTGTCATTCTACCTATATGAGGAGGCCTTCGACAAAGAAGTAATGTCGTGGCCAAGAGTTAAATGCAACCCATGCAAGTTGAGGATGAACTACATTTTTCCTGTCGAGATGTTGAAGAAGAAAGGTAAAGAAGCAGGGGTAGGATCAAGCTTAGGACTAGAGGCGCATAAGAAATAAGATTCGACATAGACAAACTTTGAAGAGGAGGAGGACACACAACCCTTAGAGCGAAAGAAGAGAACTTTGTCGATATTCCTGCATCTACCAGAGCAAGCCATGTTGACAGGGAAGGATTTTGATGAGATCCTAAGAGTTGCATTCATTACTAAACCAATGGTGAAGAAGTTCAGAACCGAGGTCTCACCGAGTAAAGTTTTGAACCCCCAACCCATTTCATCCGTTGTCCCCCACAGTCTCTCAATGGTCCGAGCAACCCTCGTCATTCATATTCAGGATGACCCTAATCCTGACATCCCCCCATCCACCATCATCACCGAGAACCCTCCATCACCACCACAACTCCAGTCGACACCCCTAGAAACCACCAGTCCACCCCAAACCACTGATCCAGAGCTGATGCAGATCGATCCCCTAGAACAAACAGAGAGAGAACTCCCAAAAACAAACCAAGAGTTTCCTAAGAAGAGACCAAAAGTTTTTGGTTCAAATCCAGAAGTACCAGAGCAGAGCCTGTAGCTGACTGGTCCGAACCCAGACACCCATGAACAAAAGATTGTTCCTTTTGTGCCAAAAAATGACACCCAAATGGTGGAGGAGATGCAAGCTCAAAGTAACCAGCACATCCCCTCAACATCCAAGGTTGAGGGTGGTCAGGGAAGAGCAACCCCGGAAGCAGACACAAGTAAAGATAAGAAGATACCCGAGGTTCAAAAGGAACCAGAGTCAACCTTTGGGCAGAGTGGGACATCCGTGCAGGAACAGATGGAGTTGGTTCTCCAAAACCCTCAGCAGTGCATAGAGTTGATGAAACTCTACCTGGTCAGAACAAAGGTTATGACACTTCTGCTATCAGCGTTGAGGTTGAGGTTGGTGCCAGGACCATCCACAAGGGACAAGGAAGTGGAGAATCCTTAAGAACACTCAATGGCTAGTGGTGTTCCACTACAGACTCGAGCACCCAGGGACACAACATCATCTTCTGCTGACCTTTCACAATGGCCAACAACACACTTGGTTGGAATGATCAGAGCATCAAATGATCAACCGAAGCAAAGGCTCCAGCAGGTGGAGAGGTATGCAAAGTTTGCAAGGGAGGAAGCACTCCTTGTGCAAACATGCAGAAAACAAAGGAACATGCAAAGATCCAGGTCGAGAATAGACTAGAAAGAGTCCAAGAAAGGCTTACTGAATCCTAGTCGGAGACTCAGAATTTCGCACCCCCACTGCCCGAAGCCAGCGATGTAGGAGAGTTGAAGCATCAAATTGAGTTGCTTCAAGGAACATGGTCACAATTGGCCATTTTCATTGAGCATCTGGAAGTGCGGTTGCGACAAACTCAACAAGAAGCAGAGCAACAACCTCAGAAGTTGTTGATACTTAGAACACGTCACCAAAAGACTTCATCCTCCCTTGAAATATGGCCTTCTTTACTTCTGATTTCCTATGAAATTCAACTTGTGTATCAAATGAATGTATAATGATATGTATTTATACCATTTATGTCACTTTCTTTTAACATTAGGGCCAACCTGACACTTTATTATTTTGTAATTCTTTTCTTTAATTATCTTCAGGGCCTACATGTACTTCTTTCTTCAATTCACTTTGTCATCTTCAAAAATTAATTTCTCCTCAACCATGAGGATACACGTGATGTGCCACATACCACCGAAAACAACATGATGTACACTATCCATCCATTTGTGTTGTATCTGCATGTGCATTTTCCTTCATGTCCAAATACCTTCATCAATCTTGCAGTCCAAAACCCATGACTAGGGTTGACATCAATGACAACAACCAATCTTCCAAC
>SNQJ01S0031677.1:36815-63971 GCA_010110895.2 Picea sitchensis
TGGTGGAATCCCATTTGGAATTTTGTCTTCCATTTCTTCTTAGGATCTTTCTTCCAGTAGTTAAACTATACTGAAGGTAACTCGCTCTAATACCAATTGTTGATACTTAGAACACATCACCAAAAGACTTCATCCTCCCTTGAAATCCGGCCTTCTTTACTTTTGATTTCCTTTGAAATTCGACTTGTGTATCCAATGAGTGTATAATGATATGTATTTATACCATTTATGTCACTTCCTTTTAACATTAGGGCCGACCTGACACTTTCTTATTTTGTAATTATTTTCTTTAATTATCTTCAAGGCCTACATGTACTTACTTCTTCAATTCACTTTGTCATCTTCAAAACTTCATTTCTCCTCAACCATCAGGAACCATGTGACGTGCCACATACCACCGGAAACAACGTGATGTATACTATACATCCATGGGTGTTGTATCTGCATGTACATTGTCCTTCATGGCCAAATACGTTCATCAATCTTACGGTCCAAAACCCATGACTAGGGTTGACATGAATGAAAACAACCAACATTCCAACAGAAGCTGCAAGATCAAATGGATAAGATCGTGTTGGAAGGAAACAATTGTCGAGAAGCACTACATAAGAGCACAACTGAGTGCACAAAGATTTTCAGGGAAGTCAGCGATTGGATGGGCATCATCTCTAGAAGAAACCGGACCTTGGAGGATGTGCACACTAGAATCCAGGTGTTGAATGAAGAAGTTGTGGCCACAATGGATTCGTTGGAGAAACAACATAAATTCGACCATATCCAACAAGAAAACAATGAAATGAACGCTCTATTTGAGGTTCAATCCGTAGCTAAGAAGGAGTTGCGTGACTTCTGGCCTGTCGTTCAGACAGTTTATATGCAGATGCATCAAGTTGATGCAACAACAGATTCTTAATGGAACTCATTGGTCGCATCCAATGCTAAGGGATGGATTACAGAGGTGATCCAACAGTTCATTGTCGAGGCCTCACTCCTTTCTAGGAAGTGGCAAGATAAAGTTGGAAGCTTTCAAGACGTGAGGAAGCAGGCCTTGGAGTTGGTCCCAGAGTTGGGCCCTTCGTTTGAAGAGGAAAAAGAGGAAAAAGTGCAAGCATACGATAAAAAGAAAAAAGAAAAGGAGGACAAGGAGAAACAACAGTTTCTCTTTGAAGCTGTGAAAGATCCGAGTACTTGACTCGAGGGAGAGTCAAGTTTTATGGTCGGAGCCTGTTGGGCCCTTTGTTTTTGGATAAGGAGTTGCACAAGAAGGACTACAGTCCCATTTTTTTCCTAGTACGAGTTGTGCAAGCTTCAGAAGAAGATGGACAATAGAGAAAGGAGAAGCAACATAAATTAGCTGTGAAAAGGACAATGCAACGCCAACAAAGAAAAAGCGGTTGCAACAGAACAAGAAAGCGTGCAAGCCAAATACAGAAGTCACAAATTATCTTATATATAGGAAATAATATAATTGTAAAAGGGTTGGTTGTCGGTTGGTTGGTTAGTTGGTATCGCAAGTGTAAAGGTTTTGGTCATAGTTGTTGTGTATTGCTGAGAAGTCAGGTTTTGAGTCTGTAATGTAATGTGTACACCATTTTGGGAATTAGAGCTCTCTGACATGGGTCCAGAGCTAGGAGCCTGTAATAGAGCACTACTGTGTATCTCTAAGATTGTAATTGAGGAATATCGGAAGATGATATATGAATAAGGATCCAAAATTTCAAAATATGTTGTGTCTTTCTGTGTTATACTTCTACATTGTATCTTTAAAGTACTTCTTTATAGTTCATTAGTTCCACATGATGTCTCTGTGTTTGAATGATTTTCCACAACATAAGTAGCTTCAATTATTGTACATATGAGTTCAAATATGTTCTGTAGCTAGATGCCTTGAGAAAGATCAGGATGAATCTTGAAGGTTATGTGAATCCTCCTAAGTATTTTCCTTTCCCTTCCCTATCCTTTTGTCTCAGTAGTGCTTCGGGTGAGACTTATTCTCTTCGGAGGAGAAAAAATGATAACGCTCTAGACTAATCGGTACCTTTTGTTGGTAACCTGAGAAGGACCCTGGTCTGATCAATCTTGCACCAAAATAGCTCTTGGAAAATTCAAGTCTCGTCAAGTAACTGTCAATTCGTGAATACCAAGCTCTTGGAGCTTGCTTGAAGGGGTATCTCTCCGGTGTACCTAAAAACCTTGAGGTTTCTCTATGTATACTACTTCCTCAATTACTCCATTAATTAAAGTAGTATTTACATCCATATCTGATGTAAACTTGTAACATCTCGCTCTTGCGTGCACTGAGCAAACTTATTCTTGGAGGAAACTTGCATGCAAGTGATCCACGTCATTATACTATTGTATGTTTTGATTATGACTATGATATATTGTGGATTTGATTATATGTTATTTTTGTTGTATTTACATCGATAGGTTCTATTGAATGGGTTCTCCTGAGTGTGTAGGACTCTGGACATTAGAGGATGTCGAGGCATCGATGAAACTCCTTGGACTCCGAATCAAGTAAGGGAGTGGATTGTTAGGGTTTGAATTATGTTGATGTGACATATGTACATATGATTAGATATTGTGATGTTGATTGTTATCACTGACATGTTTCGTTGATGGATGCAGGATGAAAATAGCTTGCCGACCAGACTCACATTTGGAGTAAAGGGGTCATGCACGACAACTACAGACATTGAGGGAGAGGTGTGGAAACATCCCTACCACAGCCTACTAGCACTCCCACCGTGGCTCAAAATGTAGGTTAAATATTTCCTAGTTCGGAAAGACCCACAATGTTGTGAGGGAAGACTGTGATAGTCGCTCATGATTATTCTAAAGGGCATGCATTAAGGCAGGGTCCTTATTCCTTAGAGGCTCTTAGTCTCCCACAAGATCACCTGATGGAGTATTGACTCCAGGGGTTTAACATCTACCAAATTAAGTCAAGAGGTGAGTGACACCCTTGGAGAACGTAGTATGTCTTGAAGGGCATGTTGCACAATAAAACAAAAAGAGGCTAGTGGCACCCTTAGAGCACGTAGTGCGTCCTGAAGGGCACGTCGCGATTTTAAATCGGGTAAGTTAATAAACGTAATACCTAGAAAAATAGGTCTCCTTAGGACCTGGTTAGCCTTAAATAGATGATGGTATTAGTAAAGTTTAAAGACTAATTTTTCCCTTAAAAACTATCTTCCAAACTAGTGAAATTAAAACCTAGGTCTAAGCAGAACATGTGAACAAAGAAAAACTAAGTAGACATGTAACAAGAAGGGGGGGTAAGAAATTCAAACTTTAATTATTAAAGTAAAAATTAAAATGGAGGATTAAATTTATTAAAAGGGTAAATGGTTTTTTTTTGTCTAAACTTGCTAATTCTAACTGTAGTTAAAAGAAAAAGGGGGAAACTTAAAGAAAAATGGAAACTTAAAGAAAAAGGGGAATGTCTAACTTAGTAAGGAATCTAGCCTTTGGAACTTTCTATTTATGAACTCAACTAGGATTTAAGAAAGGCATAATTCATTTAAGAAATGTAAGGGAATAAAGGGACACCAAGAAGCGTTTTTAGGAACGCTTTTAGGTGGGTGAGGGAAATAGGAAAATTTAATTAATTAATAAAATTGATTTTTCTGGTGCAACTAGGGGATCGAGCGACATGTGTACGGAGGAGGTTTTTCCTAATTAAATAAATAAAAAATGAATCTAAAGAGGGTTTGGTAAAATAATCACTTGAAAAATCTATAAAAAGGATGGCGAAGGAGGAGTATAGAGCACATATGGCTCGCATAAGGTTACGCTGCAGAAAGTTTTGACTGAAATGTCTTGTGGGGGTTGGGGATACCCAGCTTGGACAACGAGTGGTAGATCAATCTTGCGAGGTGAGATGGGAAGATAACATTCTATGGTGTTGTGTGTGTGGCCCCTTTGCAGCTCGCAGAGCTCAGGGGGAAGAAGAGTACCCCTAGCATTGGCTGGGAGGTACCGATGACGTCACATCGGTTGGCAACCAAGAGCTCGATGGAGCGTGCGCGAGACAATGACTTTGGAGAATTCGCATTTGGATATGGTACACATGTGTATATTTGTTTTGAATAGTAGTTAAATTTCTCTATATATTCATCTCTCTAATGTCTAAATCATGCGAGCGTCATTGTGTTAAAAATTTAGTTAATTTTCTGTCCTGGCGAATATACGCATGTGTAATTTGGTTAAAAGGTAGTTAAATTTTGTTTCAGCGCCTTCTTGGTTCGCAAGTATTGGATGCATTAAGTGTTGTATATTTGATTATGTTGAGTGTTAAGGAATATTTTACTATATTAGCAATTGGGGTTTTAAATCATCTTTGGATCTGTTGTTGATTGAGCAACCCCCAAATCAATTGAACCTTAGCGCATAGATCAATAATAGGGATTCAATCTTGACTGTGTATTGTGTAATGAGTAATTGTCAAAATCATTTTCTTTGTGTATTTGTGTAATGAGTAATTATTAAAATCGTTTGCTTGTGTAATCATTTGCTTCGTGTAATCATTTGATTTATGGATATGCATTGTCAACTGCTCCTCGATGACTGTGGTGTATGGTGGCACATCATGGTTGACTTCTGGAGAAGGACTGATGAACAAACCCCAAACATTTTCGCTTTACCCAAGTTACTCTGTGTTTTCTGTAACAAAGATGCCTTGCATGGGTTGGGGAAAACACATTGCGTGTTACCCGAGTTCCTCTGCGTTTTCGGTAAACAAAGACGCGTTGCATCTCCCTTCTTCCTCTTGGGTATATTTATCTCTTTTTTTATTCTTAATTGTCTCTGTGTTTTATCCTTAAATTTTCCCACGTTTTTCCAAGATTCCTAGGTTTATCTAAACCAAGATTTTAATATCCTTTTTTTAATTACAATTGTATTTTATTATAAGAAACAAAAATCCCATTAATCTCGTCGAGATTTTATTTATGTCATGAATAGGATGGTCAAAGAATACCCCCAATGTAAGATTGTTGTGTGTGATAAGATGGATTTTTCTCCAATTGAAGTATATGTTTCCATCCAAGTCATCCCCAAAATCAGATTTTTTGTGACCACTGTGTTTTCATTTCTACGTGAGTATTGTGTTTTTTTTGTTACTGCATGATTACTGCATTTTTTTATTTTACTGTGAGGGGAGATATTGTGAGTGCAGATCTGGTGATTATCTTCTCTCTCTGTCAAACCTTCTAGCATAAATTGTATTAATGGCATGGTTGTGTAAGGGCTATAGTTATTGGTAGCGATTGTAATCTAGGAAACTGAATCACATATCCCTGTCTTATTTAGTGTTTATTAGAGTCTTACGTCTAGGGCATGAGAACAACATGTGGTAGTTTTAATTGTCTATAACTGTTCTCAACCATCGTACCTACCTGGTGCACGCAGAGCGTGGTACATTGTATTTGTGCGTGTAAAAAGTATTTGGCCGAGTGGCGGTTTCCTTGATTTTATGCTTTGTCGTTTCTGAGCATGGCAGTAGCGGTATCCTTGTGGGTTGAAATTGATTTTACTATATATTTGCTTTCTAAAATTGATATGAATAGTTAAATTCTAAAGGTTTTTCTTGCATTCATGCATGGTTAAAACAATTCTATATATATCGGTTATGTTGGAAATTTTTATCATTATTTAATTGAAATTGTATGGTTATTTAAAGTCTATATGGTAGAAATGTTAGTTGGGCATTATTTTGGTAATATTTTTATTTGGAAAAATCAATAAGAGTGAACGTAAAACTGTACATAAGGATTTTTATGAAATGGGAATGTTGATCACAACTACATTTTCCTTCATTGAGCATGATTGACCCTTAGTGAAACATGTTTTAGGATATGGTTATCACTAAGCCTTATTTCCTATGAATGGATCCCATTTAAATTAAATCATTAAATTTGTTTAAATGGAAGTTAACGATGTTTCACCATTAATTTGAGGTGTCACTCCATCTTGCTTAGTGACTCCATTAATCTTTTTGAAGGAACAATTCCATCATATTTTTATCTCATCAACATGGTTATAAGTTAATAGGTGGAAGAATCCTATTGTAAATAGAATTGGGCCTCAAGTTGGTTATTGCTAGATAGATTGTGTATGTTAGATATCTTTTGTGCGCTCGTAAATTTAAGGTTAATTAAATTATTGTATAAATATTAGATATCTGGTGGTTCGCGACGAAGGGACACTAATGATCGATTGTTGTTTATTTATTTGTGCTCCATGCAAATGTTGATTCATTGATTTCTAATTCTTGCACGCATTGAAGGTTCATGTTATGTGTGTCGGTTGGTGTTGTTGCGTTTGGTTGATTTGATGTTTTCTTTTAGATTGTAGGCATTGTCTTGCTTATGTCGGGCGACATGCAGACACCTCCTTGTTCCTCAGAAAAGTCGCCAGCGTTGAGACCTTAAATGGTCAAAATAGATGGGAAATTGGGCTTGAGCATTTCTTATGTGTCTTGGAGGTCCTAACCTTGCAGGGTAGGATGCGTGGGTAGTCATTTTATTTCTTCGTCTGATTGATTGTAGTATGTTGCATCCAGCTGCATGATGTGCTAGTATGCTAGGTCGTTATGTTTTTTGTTGCCTGAATTGCATGCATCATGTTCGTCGTGAAGTTGTGTTGATTAACTGTTGGTCGTTGTTACTTTCCTGCTTAAAAAAAAAAAAAAAATGCACTTGTTATGCGTCGCATGTTGTCGTAATGACCGGGGTTGTTACATATGGTATCATAGCCATTTCAACCCACAACTTGGGATCACTATGTATTTCTTGATTAAATATTTGATTATAATGTCGCTAATTAAATTGATGTGTATTTGTGCAGGTAATCATGGTTAGAGGATGCTGCAGAGGCAGGCGATGGGGTGCTAGGGGAGGAGGTGTGACGCCCCCTATAGCATCCACGCCCGAGGGGTCTAACCCTTAAGGAGATAAACAAGTTGTCGGGTAGGAACAAATATCTGTGGGTGATGTGGTTGGGATGATGACGTCCTTTCAGAGGATGTCTGAGGCACTCATCAACCATTTGGATAGAGATGAGGCCAGAGCGTTGACACCTCCTGAGGGTCTACCGCGTGCTCTAGTCAGTACTGGTAGCATTCACCGTGAACTCGAGAAGGTCAATTTTCCTGAGTTATTTGGTGCCCTAGGAATCTCAACCGCCAAGGCATGGTTGGAGAATATGGTGATGTGATTTTCACTTCACGAATATACCTCCAACATGAAGGTCTACATGCTGATATTTCAACTGAATGGGAGTGCTCTTCTATGGTGGAAGACGCTCCTGCCGCAATTGAACATGGTCGTGAAATAATTTTCATGTGAATTGTTCGAGGAACGGTTCCGGGAGAGGTATCTATCCGAGGAATTCATTGAGCGTCATCTCAATGAGTTCAACTCCTTGTGACAGGGAGGCCATATGGTGCCCAAGTGCGAGGCCTATTTTATAGAGGTTCTTAGGTATGCTCTGAACCTAAATACCGAGAAAATTAAGTTCAACATGTTCGTGTTTGGCCTTAATTTCATCATTTGTGCAAAGGTTAGGATTCGGATGCCTCAAGCCTTGCATGATGTTGTCCAGAAGGCCCTCATAGCAGAAGAGAAGCTTATCAGTGGGGGTCAGAGCAATACTCCAACAAGACTAGTGGGACAAGCGTCATCTGGTTTGCAACAACATCATACACTAGCTAGACGTTCACCAGGATATCATGGCATCCAGAGAGGATCCACTTTTTCTACACCTCAACGACCAACGCCTCAGAAAGGGACTCCTTACAGAGGACCACAACACCAACAACAATGTAGATCACAACAACAGTAATTTAGGCTTGTTCAACAGAACAAACCATGGTTCTAGGTCGGTGGGTCATCAGCCTCTACTTCAGGTACCAGGAGTACTGGAGCGAAGAAAGGGTGTTGAACATGTGGAGAGCCACATTACCAGCATGACTTCCCAATGGAGAGGACCAGATCAGTCGGACCCACTACCGTGGGATATTTGGACACAGCCCATTAGATTCATGCAGTGGTGAATAATCGCCAGGAAAAGCACTAGTCGATTATGCTCAAGACGCCAAGTACCATCGCTGACCAGACCCTTAGTATTTTTATAGATCCAGGTGATACATAGAGTTTCATTTCTGGTGCAACGCTAAAAAGAATTAAGGTAAAGGCAATCGAACAGGATGATTTTAGATTTGTAGAAATGGCTTCGGGAGCCAGATAGAAGTTTGGAGGGAAGGTTACGGGTTGTAGCCTTAACCTAGGAGAGTTTTTCACATGGTCCAACCTGTACGTCACGATATTAGGGTCTTATGACGTCGTGATCAGTATGGACTAGTTGGAATTACATGATGCGATACTCAACTGTAAGACAAAACAATTGAGCTCGGTCGATGATGAGAGATAGAGACGCGTGATATTATGTCAGAACCAGGGAGTTTCCCTGAGGTTCATCTCTTCCTTGCAGCTATGGAAGAGCATGCACAAGGGATGCCGGCTATATGTGATCCTTGCGTTAAATGAAAAAGGTGTGGTAGAAGGACTGGAAAACCTTCTGGTAGTACAAGAGTTTGTGGATGTCTTCCCAGAGGAGTTTCCAGGGTTGTCTCCTAAGAGGGAATTGGATTTTACCATAGACCTAAAACCAAGAACTGAACTGATAGCAAGAACGGATTATCGGATGTCGACCCTGGAGTTACAGGAGTTGAAAATGCAATTGAAGGAGTTTCTAGACCTAGGTATTATACGTCCAAGTGTGTCACCATGGGGTGGGCTTGTTATCTTCATACAGAAGAAGGATGGGTCATGGAGACTCTGCATTGACTACCATCAATTGAACAAGGAAACGATCAATAATCAATATATGTTTCCAAGGATTGATGATCTGTTTGATCAACTGAAAGGTGTGATGGTGTTTTCAAAGATCAACTTGAGATCATGGTATCACCAGTTATAGATCAAAGAGGAGGAAATCCCTAATACCGCCTTTAATATGAGGTTTGGACATTATGAGTTTATTGTTTTACCATTTGGATTGGCGAACGCCCCATGTTTATTTATGATTTTGATGAACGGGGTGTTCCATGAATACTTAGACAAGTTTTTCCAAGTATTCATTGATCATATTTTGATTTACTCTCGGACGATGGAGGAGCATGATGAGCACTTGCGCATGGTACTATAGTGTCTATGAGAGAACAAATTGTATGGGAAGTTGTCGCTCGTTTTATCAATCAAATATTCACTACTTAGGGCACGTCATCTCTGACGAAGGTATCATTGTGGATCCAGCAAAGGTCGAGGCTATTATAGAATGGCCTGCGTCGACGAATGTCCTTGAAGTGCGTAGCTTCATGGGTTTAGCGGGATACTATCGACGGTTCGTCGAGGGTTTTTCGAAGATAGAAAATCCGATCACGAAATTGTAGAAGAAGAACAAGAATTTTGTTTGGACCGAGAAATGCGTGGAGGCATTTCAGAGGCTCAAGGAGTTGTTGATGACAAAACCAATACTAAAGGTCCCTGACATGGATGAGGACTTCTTGGTATGCACTGATGCATCCAAGGAAGGATTAGGCTGAGTCTTGATGCAAGATTGTCGAGTGATCGCTTACATATTGAGAAAGTTGAGAAGGTATGAGGAGAAATATGCGACGCATGATTTGGAGTTGTTATCCATAAAAGGAATAATGAAAATTTGAACTAAAAACGAACCACTGTGGTCTACAACACATCTTTACTCAAAGTTACTTGAACGCGTGACAACGACGTTGGTCGAAATTTCTTAGTGAGTATGATTTCAAGATTACTTACATAAAAGGAATAATGAACACAGTGGCTGATGCGATGAGTCGGAGACCACACATATTTTCAGTGATGCCTCTTCAGAAGAACACACGTGAAAATATTCTAACTTTACAGCACGACGATGACTAATACAAAGAGGCCAAGGATTTTATCGGACAAAACACAATGATGGTACCACAATTTGAGGGATTTACTGTGGACAACGACGAATTATTGAGATTTAAAGTCAAATTTACTTACTGCCCAATGACGGGTTGAGGAGTTTGATCCTAAATGAGGCTCATAGAGCAGTTTACATGGCTCATCCCAGAGTCACGAAGATGAGGGAAGACCTTAAACCCTTATTCTTCTGGAAAGGAATGAAGGAGGGCATAGTCAAATACGTGGCAAGATGTCTAGAATGTCAGTAGGTGAAGGATGAACATAGACATATGATAGGATTACTATAGCCACATGTTATTCCAGAATCGAAATGGGAATTCATTTCAATGGATTTCATTATTGGATTGCCATTGACGGCGAGTAGACACGAATCTATTTTTGTAGTAGTCGACACTCTGATGAAGAGTGCACATTTTATCCATGTGCATACGACATATCAGGCACCTGACATAGCTCGAGTTTTCATCAGTGAGATTGTGAGCCTGCATGGCGTTCCTAAGAGGATTATATCTGTTATAGGGTTGGTGTTTACAGGACGATTTTGGACTAGTTTCCAAGAGGCCTTGGGAACCCAACTTAACTTTAGTACCGCATATCATCCAGAGACAAAAGGGAAGACTGAAAAAACAAACTAAATATTGGAGGATATGTTGTGTATGTACGTGATGGACCAACAAAAGCGTTGGGAAGAGTTCTTGACACTGGTAGAGTTTGCATACAACAAAAATTATCAAAGCACCATTAAGATGGTCCCATTCGAGTTTCTTTACGAGCTACCATGTCAGACGCCTTTGAGTTGGGATCGAATTGAGGATAGGGTCTTGGTGGGACCAGAAGAGATTCAAGAAATGGAAGATCAAATTCACACAATAAGACAAAGGATCAAGGAAGTGCAAGATCGACAAAAGAGTTATGTCGATGCACATCGTGTCGACCGTAGTTATGAAGTTGGCGATCGAGTCTTCTTATGGGTGAAACCGCATAAGAGTTCGATCAAGTTCAGAAAGGGTGCTAAAATATCTCCTAGGCTTGTGGAACCCTTAGATATTATGGAAAAGAAGGGGCATGTGGCCTATCGACTGGCCTTGCCTGATTCTTGTGGCGTATGCACGATGTTTTTCACGTATTTGTTTTGAGACATTATGTTAGTGATCCTACACATGTTATTGAAATGAGTTCATTGCAAGTATCAGATGATGGTGCGCTCACGGCGGAGCCAATCCGCATCCTGGACCATCTCATTTGATAGATACGGTGTCGAACATTAGATCAGGTCAAGGTCCAGTGGGACAACTATAGTCCACACTCGGCGACCTAGGAGGACGCATATGATATGTGTCAACAAATTCCATTTTTGTTTGATAGCTAGACATATGGTACTGTGATACACTTTATTTCGACACTTAGATACTTTGAAACTTAGAGATGAAGTTTAAAACAAGAGGGGGTGTATGTAACATCCCTCTCTTGCACGCACTAAGAAGACTTATTCTTTGAGGACACTTGTGTGCAAGTGATCTGGGTCATTATACTATTGGTTGTTTTGATTATGACTATGAGATATTATGAATTTGATGATATGCTATTTTTGTTGTATTTACATCGACAGGTGTTATTGAATGGGTTCTCCTGAGTGTTCAGGACTCTGGACGTTAGAGGATGTTGAGGCATCGATGAAACTCCTTGGACTCTGGATCAAGTCAGGGAGTGGACTGTTACGGTTTGAATTTTGTTGATGTGACATATGTACATATGATTAGAAATTGTGATGTTGATTTTTATCGCTGACATGTTTCATTGATGGATGCAAGCTAACGATAGCTTGCCAAATAGACTCACATTTGGAGTAAAGGGGTCACGTACGACAACCAGAGACATTAAGGGAGAGGTGTGGAAGCAGCTTTGCCACAGCCTATTAACACTCCCGCGTGGCTTGAACTGTAGGTTAACGATTACCTAGTTCAAGAATACCCACGATGCCATGAGGGAAGAATGTGATAGTCTCTCACGATGATTCTAAGGGGTGCACAATAAGGCAGGGTCCTTATTCCTTAGAGGCCCTTAGTCTCCCACAAGATCACCTGACAGAGTATTGACTCCAGGGGTTTAACATCTACCAAATTCAGTCAAGAGGCGAGTGTCACCCTTGGAGCATGTAGTACGTCTTGAAGGGCATGTCATGCAATAAAATAGAAATAGGTGAGTTGACGCAGACCTCCCCGACCCTCGGGCCGAGGTCCGCTCACAGGATCGTTCTTTGTCTCCTTTGAGCCGAATCGGCTCTTTCGATTCCTTGCTGGAATCTTAATTCAATCGATCCACAGGTCCTTTCGGAAGCTCTCCTGTGAGAATAGCACTAGGTGTGAGCTCCACTTCTCTGTGCGACCACAGTGCTATGACCAAGGCCTAACCTAGAAGGTGCTTGTCACAACTCGCCACTCGCGAGATCGTGAGTTGAAACTCCCGACTCTTCCTTCCCAATATCGCGATACCCGAAATGTCGATACAGGTATGGTTCCTTCCCTTGTTAGAGCCCTCCACGCATGACCACCAACTAGACTTAACACTAGCACTTCTCGCTACTTGCCACTTCATTAGTTTCAACGTCGAGACCCCATGCACTTATCTCACGAATTCCCGAGATGCGAGAAGTCAACGAAGTGTTGACTCCTTTTGCTAGGCAACACGTGTCCTCCTATCTATCACATGGGCCCACCTTGTGGTTCTACCACGTGTCCCTCGTGCCCAGCTTCGACACTTCGCGACTTCACTTCCCGAAGCGCTGCCTCCTTTATATTCTGACACCTGAAGTGCCGAGATCCCGAACTCCTCGTTAGTCCTTATCGCAACTCACGATTTCAGGATTTTCGAGACAAAAGTCTCGACTTCTTATCCTATGATATGTCGAAATGTCGAATTCTGACACGTTTCCTAGTGCTAGTCCACAACGAAACTTCCCACCTTTTCAAAACTTTGGACTTCGCGATTTTGCAAATCCTGATGCTAAACTTTCAGTTCTACAACACACGAAACCCCGAAATGAGATTATGTGAATGATCCAATGGCCCCTGTTGGCTCAGATCCTATGGATCTTTTTCTTCTCAGCTTTACACTTTAGAAACACTTGTCGTAACTCTCCTTACTCCTCTGCAAGATCTGACGACTCTCGGGACGTCGTGAATTCTCCACGAAGAATTCCGACCGTCCAATGCCTCCTTGACAACTCCTGCGAAATGAACAAGGTATTCCTTCACGAAACTTGTCCACCTGCAAAACAACTTCGCTACGCCTCCTTTCAACACTTCAAGGCACTAAATATTCTGAGCTTTTACCACAAACTCGAGTCTTCAAAAAGACTCCTTCACGCACTCCTTGTGGAAAGCCTTCAAATACTTCCAAGTATTTGAATTCTTAGACTCTATGCACTCCCTTTGCAACAAAAGTCCTTCAACAACTCCCTCAGATTGCAAACTCTGAGACTCTACTTGGCCAGTGCACACTTTTCACGGCTCCTGTGCTTAACTTGCACTTCTGTGAGAATGAGAACAATGTTATCCCTCCTGAGTTTTCAGAAACGAACTCTGATTTCTGTCAACGCACACCTTGCGGACAATTTCGTTGCACTCCTTGCAGGAAAACTCTTTCTCAGACAGAGAAACAATTGAAACTCATTCCTTACTCTCCCTCTCTTCAGATTTCAGACATTAAATATGAAATCATACATTCACCCATCAAAGCAAATGCATAACAGAGAGTAACAAGCATATATCAATCAACATGTACAAACACAGAAAGCAATTGAACACCATGAGTCTGAACTAAAGATCTTTGTATTAATCCATAACTTCTGTACATGGGTTTTTACTTTACACTTCTCTCTGCTTCTGCTCTCCTATGCTCTCTTCCATTGATAATGTTACAATGTTACAATATGAGGGTGTCTATAGTCAGTTTTCCCTCCACTCCTAAAATTGTCTAATCTAGAATGTAATTCTACCTACTTACATTTACTATCATAAATGCCTCTTAATCCTTCAGACGAGAGTGGGACACTCAAGGTCTGATTACAATCACAAGTACACCCTTTCTTAACTACTTCATTTAAGTTTTGCACATCCCACTTCAAAACGATTTAAACACTTTTGAACATGTGCCAAAATGCGTTGCCGCTACTCACGCTCGCTTGTTGCTGACGATGCTCCTGCATCATACTCCCTCACTTGAAAATTTTCATGGACTCTTGTCCATGAGCTCTTGCATAGTCTGTCCATGCTTCTAGATCTCTGCTTCATTTTCCCAGCTGGCGTCTTCAATTGGATGTCCCTTCCATTTGACCAAGTATTCAAAATATCCCTTTCGCCTGGTCCTCTTACTAACTCTTTCATCCAGTATGCTCTCCATATGTGGCTTCTTTGCAACTGGCATCTGCTTGGCCCATTGAACCTCTGGTTGTCGATGTATTCTCCTACCTCTTCAGCTTTGTAAGGGTACAAATCTGAGATGTTGAATATCGAAGAAATTCCGATCCCATCGGGTAATTCAATCTCATAAGCATTTGCCCCAAATTTCTTCAAGACCTTACATGGTCAAATTTTCTTCATTTTCAGTTTATTGTATGTTCCTCTCGGGAATATTTCCTTTCTCAAGTGTGCAAGAATCAAATCACCAACTTCGAACTGAAGTTGTCGCCTGTGTTGATCTTCTCTGCGCTTATACTCTTGGCTCTAGTTTTGTAATCACTCCTTAACTTGGTTATGAAGTTCCTTCATTGCTTCAACAAAATATTCTGCATTAGCACTTTTTATCTCATCCCATTCTGAATCCCTCAGTTCAGAAACTCCCCTTAGTTGCATGCCATAAACAATTTGGAATGGACTCTGCCCCGTTCTTCTGTTGATTGAATCATTATAAGAAAATTCTGCCTGTGGCAGAATGTTGTCCCACTGACTGTGATGTTCAGTCACCAAACTCCTCAACAAGTCTCCCAATCTCCTATTCACAGCTTTTGTCTGTCCATCCGTTTGAGGATGATAAGCTGAACTCAGCGACAACTTTGTTCCCAACTTTTTCCATAAGGTTCTCCAGAAGTGTCCCACGAACTTGGTGTCTCGATCTAAGACGATGCTCTTTGGTAAGTTGTGAAGTCGAATGACTTCTTTGAAAAACAGGTTCACAATGTGAGTTGTGTCACTGGTTTTCTGACACGGTATGAAGTGTGCCATCTTAGAAAATCTATCCACCACTACAAAGATCGAGTCGAACCCTCTTTGGGTTCTCGGCAGCCCCAATTTGAATTCCATGCTTACTGCATCACATGGCCTCTCAGGTATGGGTAATGGTTGATATAAGCCTACATTTTGCCTCTTTCCTTTTGAATGCTGACAATTTCTACATCTGTCCACGAATCTTTTGATGTCTTCTCTCATTCCTGGCCAAAAATATGACTTGTTTAACTTTGAGAACGTCTTGTCATGACCAAAATGCTCGGCCAATCCTCCACTATGTTTCTCCTTCAGCAAATTCTCCCTCATGGAGCATTTTGGAATACAAAGTTGATTACCCTTAAACAATAATCCTTCCTAGATCATGTATTTTGTCCATTGGTTTCTATCCCTGAGAATTGGATTCTCAGCTACTTCATACGCCTCCTTGAAGTCTGGATCAGCTCCGTACATGTTCCTGATATCATCAAAACCCAATGTTTTGACTCTGAACTCCTGCAATAGCAAACATTTCCTGCTCAAAGCATCAACAACTTTGTTAACAGTTCCAGAAATATGCTTAATTACAAAAGTAAAGTTCTGCATGTATTCAACCCATTTTACATGTCTTTGATTCAACTTCTCCTGTTGAGTCACAAATTGCAAAGCATGATTGTCACTGTATAAAACAAACTCCTTAGGAATCAAATAGTGTCTCCACTTCTTCAATGCCTGAATAATAGCATAGAACTCCTTTTCATACGTGGAGTATTTCACTTTGGTTTCGTTCATCTTCTCATTGAATTATGCTATCGGCCTGTCTTCTTGGCTCAAGATTTCCCCTATTGCAAATCCACTTACATCGCATTTTACTTGAAATGTCTTTTTAAAATCCGGCAACACCAAAATTGGTTGTTCCGTGATTTTCCTTTTCAACAAATTGAAGGTTTTCTCTACTTCTTCTGTCCAGTGAAAAGACTTATGTCTTTTCTTCACTGTGTCCATCATCGGTGCACTAATTCCACTGAAATTCCTGATGAACTTCCTGTAGAAACTAGCCAATCCGTGAAAACTTCAAACTTCAAAGATACTCTTTGGCGATGGCCAATTCTTAATCACCTCCACTTTATCTGGATCCATCTTCAACTTGTCTGCAGAAATAACAAACCCCAAATAAATGAGCTCTCTCTTCATGAATGAGGATTTATTCATATTTATCAGTAGCTTCTCTTGATGTAGCCTCTTCATCACTGTAGCCAAATGTTTCAAATGCTCTGCCTTTGTTTTACTGAAAATCAATATGTCATCAAGATACACAATGACAAATTTTCTGATGAAATCCTTCAGGACTTCATTCATCAATCTCATGAAAGTTCTCGGTGTGTTTGTTAAGAAAAATGGCATGACAAACCATTCATACAACCCTTCATTTGTCTTGAATGTTGTCTTCCATTCATCGCCTTCTCTCATACGAATTTGGTGATAACCACTTTTCAAATCAATTTTTGAAAAAAATTTGGCCCCACTTAAGCAATCCATCAAATCATCCATTCTTGGCAATGGGAATCTATACCTGATGGTTATCTTCTTGATTTCCCTCGAGTCAGTACACATCCTCCAGCCTCCGTCTTTCTTCAGACTGAGCACTGTTGGAACAACACACGGACTCAAGCTTTCTCTTACCAACCCTTTGTCCATTAAATCCCGGACCTATCTCTTGACTTCTTCATTCTCCTGCGGCGTCAATCTGTACGCTTCTTTATTTGGAAAACTAGCTCCAGGTATGAGATCAATATGATGACTCACACTTCTGATCGGTGGCAACGAACAAGGTAGTTCGTCCACTACTATATCAGAAAATTCCTCCAGTAACTTCTGGATTTCCTCTGGTAAATCATCCACTCTTGTGCTGGTCAAAACAATTCTAGGATTCTTGACCACGATGAATTGTGGATATTCCTTCTTCTTAACTTCCTTAAGAAGTTCCTTCCCACTCATGAGAAGTACAGTGTTGCTTACTTCAGGTTTTACTTCCTTGTCCTTAATCGGAAACAACATGTGAGTTCTCCCATTATTCTCTAGGGTGTATGTGTTCTTCCTCCCATCATGAATCACATTCCTATCATATTGCCACGGTCTACCCATAAATAGATGACAAACATCCATGGGAATGACATCACACAATATCTTATCGTTATATCCTCCTATCTTAAATTCAACTAAACATTGTTTAGTGACATTTACCTGATGTCCTTTTTGTAGCCATGAAACTCTGTATGGACTTGGATGCTCAATAGTATCCAGCTCCAGCTTTTCTACCATCTCTATAGCAACGAGATTGTCTGTGCTACCACTGTCCACAATGACCTTACATACCCTGTCTTTGGTTTTGCAAGCAGTTCGAAAAAGACTGTTCCTTTGCACTGGATTCTCCACCTCTTTTTTTTGCGTTAAGAGAACCTTCCTCATCACCAGTGATATTTCGCCTTCAGCATCCTCTGCCTCAACATTCCACCTCTATGCTTCGGCAATGTGAGTTTCACCACCTTCTTTCTTCTTATCTAGACATTCATAAGATTTATGTCCGACCTTTCCACATGTGAAGCATTTCACCACTCCACCTCTTCCTCTTCCTCTACCTCTAGCATGAGGAAAAGTGTTTCCATCAGCATACTGTCCCCTCTGTGAACTTCCACCTCTCTCAGTCTGAATCTAAGGTTTCTTCCAGTCTTCTTTTGGTTTCTGGTTCCTATCCTGGGCAACTGCTTTGCCTCTGGCTTGACTTCTCCCTTGGCCTCTTTGACCCTGCTTTCGGCTCAGCTTCTCTTCATCTTTCAAAGCCATATGATAAGCATCTTCCACCGTTCGGATGGTCATCATGCTCATCTCATCCTGAATGTCGTATCATAGACCATTCATATATCTAGCAACTTTTTCATCATCACTTTCGCGATGACCTGCCCTGATGTTTAGCTTGTAGAACTCTTCAGTGTACTCCTTCACTGACATCAACTTCTGTCTCAAATTCTGCATTCTTCGAAACAAAGTAATCTGGTAATCCCCGGGAATGAATTTTACCTTCATCTTTGCAACCATCCTATCCCAACTCTTGATTTTATGCTTGCCTTTGTAGTGTCTGTTAGCTTGTAGCTCATCCCACCACAATGTTGCATGTCCTTTAAATCTTGTCACAACATGTTTGACCTTCCTATCTTCCTCGACATCTTCATAGTCAAAATACGTGTCTAGAGCTCTAATCTAGTCTAGAATCTCTTCAACATCTAGGTTTCCCTCATATACTGGAATGCCCATTTTCTCCCTGGCACTCATTCTTGCAACCGCCCTAATCAGACGTTCATTTGATGCATCTTCTGTTGTAACTTCTTCTCCCTCATGTCCAGCTTCATCTTCACTTTCAGATTCACTGACATCTCCAACACCAGCTGTGCGCCTCTGTTTTATTTCCACGTCCACGAGTTTGGTTCGTATGTTATGCATATCTCTTTCCATGGCTAGATTTGGCACCTGTCTACCCCTTTCTTCTGGCATTTCCCTCTCCTCTGGCGGATCGGGTGTTTGCCTGTATCTTCTTCTTGGCGGCATGGTGAATCTTTATTTTCCCTGCTGCAGAAAGAAAATAAATCTTTTTGTGCTCTGATACCACTTTGACGCAGACCTCCCAGACCCTCGGGCCGAAGTCCACTCACAGGATCGTTCTTTGACTCCTTTGAGCCGAATCGGCTCTTTCAATTCCTTGCTGGAATCTCAATTCAATCGATCCACAGGTCCTTTCAGAAGCTCCCCTGCACGACCAGCACTAGGTGCGAACTCCACTTCTCCGTGAGACCACAACGCTATGACCAAGGCCTAACCTAGAAGGCACTTGTCACAACTCGCCACTCGCGAGTTCATGAGTCAAAACTCTCGACTCTTCCTTCCCAATATCGCGATACCTGAAATGTCGATACGGGTATGGCTCCTTCCCTTGTAAGCGCCCTCTGCGCATGACCACCGGCTAGAGTTAACACTAGCACCTCTCGCTACTCGCCATTTCGCAAGTTTCAACGTCGAGCCCCCATGCTCTTATCTCACAAATTATCGAGATGCGAGAAGTCAACGTAGTGTTGACTTGACGCAGGCGAGAGCTACACCCCACTCACTTGCTCTCAGGATCGATCTAAATTCCTCATGCGATCCGAATTAGCTCACTCGATTCCCTGCTGGAATCTCTGATGAAACCCGATCCACAGGTCCTTTCTTTACCCGCATGGTTTTCTGCACTCAACCGTGATTTTCCCTGATTCTGTTTCAGGGTTTCGTATTCTCTGATGTCGAGACTTCCTGTAATCTCGAATCCCCGATCTCCGATGAGCTCCTTTTGGCCTTAGCCCCTCCTGGATATGCCCTCTGGTCCATATGACCACTGTCCATAAGACCGCAGCCTTATATTCCTTCTATCGGGGTTTTTGACTTCAAAATCCCGATGCGCTCCAATTCCCGTTAGCCCTCCAGGCTAAGCTCATGGTCCACGTGACTTATATCTCACAAGACCGCAGCCTTGCCTCCCATTGGAGTTTCGAACGTCGCAATGTCGAAATGCATAAACAATTTGTCCTCAGAATCCCCGATATCCCGATATGACGTCAGCTTCCGCTAGTCCCCCTGGGCTAGACCTTTGGGTCCATACGACCTCCCTCTATATGACTACAGTCATACCACCTATCGGGGCTTCGGGGTTTTCAATGCCAATATGCAATCATCCTCAGGATTCGCGATTCCTTGAATCCCTACGTGCTCTTTATGCACTAGCCCTCCTGGCTAGGCTCCTGGCCCATATGACCGTTACCCCCGTGACCGCAGTCTTACCTCTTGTCAGGGTTTCGAGCTTTTCAATGCTGCAATGCATTGGCTCACGGGATTCTTGATCCTCGAATCTTGACTCTCCAATCTGCTGACAGCTGGCCCCTAAATGGCGCTTTCTTCCTTAGCCGATACACTGATAGTTGGCCCACAATGGAACTTCGTCCTTCTTATCAGGGTTTCGGGCTTTCCAATGCCGAAACTCACATGTCCCCTGGACTTGTGATCCTCCGATGGGCTCACGGCCTTGACCTTTCTATCGGGGCTTTCCCCGATGGATTCGATTGTTTCCACGCGTCCTCCACTGATGGACAGTCTTGGTTAAGTCTCGGGATTTCACGACTTCTGATGTCGTGGATGCCTCTTCCCTAGGACTCGCGAAATGCCGAAACTTTGATGCGCCAAAGTACCGACGGGTGCTCGATCCCCACCACGCGTCTCCACAAGCGGACGGCTCAGATTCAATCTCGGGATTTCGAGACCTGAAGTGTCTCAATTTTCTCAACCTCGAGAACTCCAATTTCTCGAGCGTTGATATCCCGATGCCTAGTGCCCAGATATCCAGAATGGACGATAGCGTGACATGCGTCCTCTCTCAGATGAACAGCTGTGATTCCTTCATTCTTTCAGGACTTGAGATGTCCCGGCTTTCTCGACCTCAGGACCTCTGATATCCCAAGTGCCGATATCCCGATAATTATGCCTCTCATCGGGATTTTACCTCTACTTTTCCCGATGGTTTAACCACCGTGTAACTCACGATAGATCTGACGGCTGTCAGGTTCTTCACTCTAGATCTAACGGCTCAGATCACCTCTTCTCCTGCGCGCTCTCTGGACATGAAATCAATGATCCAGATCTCGATCTCCAACCGATCCGATGGTTTCTTTTCTCCCTCCTGAGCTTGCGCACTTTCTTCCTAACCTTGGGATAATTACAAAAGCCAAAGGCCTCAACCTTTGCTCCCTTTCTCTTCTGCGAACTACTTTATCTTGAGCTTCGCTACGCGTATAAAAATGTTGACTCCTCCTGAGCTTTCACTTCCAAATCCTCAAAGGGTTCTTTGAATTCTGTGCCTCTGCAGAGTCTTCACATGCACACGCAGGTGCTACTTGTCCTCAGCTTTCCTGTAGCTTCGACCTCCTTAGAAACTCGGTTCTTCTTCCCTTTCCCCCACGGATGGAGAATTTGATGCCCTCCTGGCTATCTTCTACTCAAGCAACCTCCTGCTGAGTCTCTCAGGGTGTTCAGCAACCCTGTGAAGATCCTTCAGTGGATTCTTCCTCCAAAATACACAACTCCAAGAGTTCTCTTCTCTCTTCTGTCTATCCCTGTCTGCACACTTACTCGATGCCCACCTGGCAGAGTATCTTCTCAGAACTTCCAGCAGTTCTATCCTCTTTTGTGCACCCTTTGCACCTGCTCAATGCCCACCTGGCAGAGCTCTCAGAATCCTCAGTGATTATGTTTCTTCTTAAGAACTCACAGCAGAGTCCTTCCCCTGTGCACTCCTTGCACCTGCTAAATGCCCACCTGGAAGAGCTTCACATAATCCTTAGTGATTTTGGTTCTCCTGTCTGAACTCACAACAGAGTTCCTTCCTCTGTGCACTCCTTGCATTGGCTCAATGCCCACCTGGAAGAGCTTTATAGAACTCCTCAGAGCTTCTGTCTGCAATTGTGTCTCTCCTACATAGACTTGCCTCCAAGGTGTTCAGTAACCTTGAGGTCTTCACCTATTTGTTGATTCCAGCTCTTGTGCCACAACACGTCCTTGTCTGAACCCGCAGTGTTCAGAAATGCATCCTCTGTGCACGTCTATCCAAACCCGCAACGTTCTGTCACACCCTCCTGGTGTGAACCCTCAAAGACCTTCACCTGAAATCAAACACACTCCTGCAAATGCACAACTACAACACACATCTACAACATACATAAATAACACACACAAACATCCACATAACACAGAATAATGCAGGAAAACTGCTCTTTGTATTAAAATGGCAAATGCCTGTTTTTACAAGGGTGTTCTCGAGCTCTCTCTGGCTCTTCTCAGACTCCTACTCATCTCTCGATTTACAACCAAAATGAGATCTGAAATCTCTTTTACCTGAGGGGGCTCTTCGAGCTCTTCCCTCCAATATACCTACGCTAGTCAATTGCATTGAATGGGTTGTCTAGTCCAGAATTGGATCTAGATCTCAGCCATACAAACATTAAAGGCCAATCTACCTAATGCCTGCACAAAGGCACGGCTTCACAACTCACCAACTTAGACATTAAATTACATTCAATTACAAATTAAAAGATTAGGGTTGCGCCTCTCTTCATCTTGAATGCACACGCTTGACATGGTTGGCTAGTTGGCTGGATAACTTGGAGAGATGCTCCTGCATCAAACTCCTCAGCTGCAAAATTCATGAGCTCCTGCTCATGAGATTCCCCTCTCAGCTGTTGGAAATCCTCCTGGATCCCAAAAAAATATCTGGAGCTTCCCATCTGCTCCATTCTGCTGTTGCTGCTACTTCTGCACTGCTGTTGCTGTTGCTTCCGTTCTGCTCAACCTCTCCTCCCTGGCAGTGTCTGCTGATCGGATCAACAACTCCATGATCTCTTCGATCACTTCGTCCAGCTACTCCCATGGCTGGCTCTGCTCATGAAGTCTCCTCAGCTGCAAATTTTTTTGGCACATGAGCAGATCATCATGATCTCCCATGCCTCCTTCATCAAGTTCCAACTTCACCTGTTGGATGTGCACTCTCTGCACTTTCACCCTCTCTTCTAGGGCTTCAATCTGTTCCCACATATCAGCAAAGCAAATGCTATCTGCTTCTTCTCCTTCCGCTGCAAACTCCCATGTTGCAGTCTCTTCATCTTCTTGGCTGAAAATGTTGAGCCATTCCTCAGAATTCTCATTTTCCTCTCATGCTTCTCCTGCTGTCAGCTTCAGTGCTACAACTACCTCAGCTTCTTGGCTAAATTCATTGAGCCATTCCTCAGAACGCTCACTCTCTTTTCCTTCTTGGGAAACATCAGATATCTGCTCCAACTCTTTTGTCCTGACAGTCACAGCTAACTGTTCTACTGTTGTTGTTGCATCATCTGCAATACAGACTTCTGCCTCCTCCTGGGTAAATGGTAGGAATATCTGAATTCCCCCAATCATTAGAAGATATCTCATATCTTCCTCCTCTGTCAGCTTCACCTGCTGATCTAAATCCATCTTTGAGCTCACCTACTCTGTCAGCTCCTCAGGCTGATTCCAACTCATCTCTGAGTTTATGAGACTCTCAGACAGTCCCATCTGCTTGTCCCTGCCCACCTGGCAATATGGGATCTGTTCACTGCCCTCCTGGAAGATCATGAGATCAACTGATCCCATCTTCATCAACACTCCTTGGTGAGTTGAACTCACCTCCGAGTCCATGAGACTTTCAGATAGTCTCAAATTTTCATCTCTGGCCACCTGGAAAATTGGAAACCTTTCGCTGCCCTCCTGGCAGTCTATGAGATCCCGCAGTGACCTCAATCCATTGCCCTCCTGGCAATGTGAATTTCCTCGACTGTCCTCTTGACAGTCTCTGAGATCCTGCAATGATCTGAACTTGTTTCCCACCTATAAAACTGGAATTTCCTCTCTGCCCTCATGGCAGTTCTTGAGATCCTCAGCTGATCCCAATTCATTTTCTTCATCATCAAGACCTCTCCCAGTCTCTGGTTCACATACTTGAATCATTTCTTCTTCTGGTCCATTGAGGTTTTCAGCATACCTCAACCATCTTTTTAACAACCTGTGTTGTCCTCTGACCATCAACTCCTTGACTGGCCATTTTTCTTTTTCTTTCCTCATGGGCCATTCATACACCCATCTCGGCTTTGCTTTCTACTGCATCCGCAATGCAAGATTTTCTATTTATTTCTTTATATCAGCAAGCTCTTCATCTATATCTTCTTGGCTCCATAGCTCTGATTTTTTCCTTCTAGCATACTTACGGCCTTCAGTAGCCATGTTGTTGTCTCTATCTGCTTTCCTAGCAAACCTGTTGTTGTCACTCTGCACTAAGAGTGTTACCAGCTTCATCCTATAGTCTCCCTGACTATCTTCTTAACCACTGCTTGCCTACCTGCAAACAACCACCACAGCGTTTCCAGCGCTATGTCTTCTCCCTTCTCGCTTCACCTGAAATATACAGATGAAATCAAGCTCTTATACCACTTGATGTGTATCAGAGTGCTCTTTACCTCTTCCTGCCTCTTCCTGCTTGAGATATACAGACAAGAATCAAGCTCTGATACCACTTGACGCAGGTGAGTGCTACACCCCACTCACCCACTCTCAGGATGGATCTAAATTCCTCATGCGAGCTGAATTAGCTCACTCGATTCCCTGCTGAAATCTCTGATGAAACCCAATCCACATGTCCTTTCTTTACCCACACGGTTTTCTGCACTCAACCGTGATTTTCCCCAATTTAGTTTCAGGTTTCGGGGTTTCGTCTTCTCTGATGTCGAGATTTCCTGTACTCTCGAATCCCCAATCTTTGATGAGCTCCTTTTGGCCTTAGCCCCTCCTGGCTATGCCCTCTGGTCCATATGACCGCTCTCCATAAGACCGAAGCCTTATATTTCTTGCGTCGGGGTTTTTGACTTCAAAATCCCGATGCGCTCCAATTCCCATTAGCCCTCCAGGCTAATCTCATGGTCCACGTGACCTCTATCTCACAAAACCGCAGCCTTGCCTCCCATCGAAGTTTCGAACATCGTAATGTCGAAATGCATAAACAATTTGTCCTCGAAATCCCTGATATCCCGATATGACGT
The DNA here is from genome assembly GCA_010110895.2 of Picea sitchensis. Taxonomy (NCBI): domain Eukaryota; kingdom Viridiplantae; phylum Streptophyta; class Pinopsida; order Pinales; family Pinaceae; genus Picea; species Picea sitchensis. Next base: position 61,695 of record SNQJ01S0031677.1, read on the forward strand.
CAGCGTCCGCTAGTCCCCCTGGGCTAGACCTTTGGGTCCATACAACCTCCCTCTATATGACAACAATCATACCACCTATCGGGGCTTTGGGGTTTTCAATGCCAAGATGCAATCGTCCTCAGGATTCGCGATTCCTCGAATCCCGACGCGCTCTTTACACACTAGCCCTCTTGGCTAGCCTCCTGGCCCATATGACCGTTACCCCCGTGACCGCAGTCTTACCTCTTGTCGGGGTTTTGAGCTTTTCAATGCCGCAATGCATTGGCTCATGGGATTCCTGATCCTCGAATCCCGACTCTTCGATCTGTTGATAGCTGGCCCCTCAATGGCACTTTCCTCCTTCGCCGATACACTGACAGCTGGCCCACAATGGCGCTTCCTCCTTCTTGTTGGGGTTTCGAGCTTTCTAATGCCGAAACTCACATGTCCCCTGGACTCGTGATCCTCCAATGGGCTCACGGCCTTGACCTTTCTATCGGGGCTTTCCCCGATGGCTCCGATTTCTGCCGCGCGTCATCCACTGATGGACGGTCCTAGTTAACTCTCGGGATTTCGCGATTTCTGATGTCCTAGACGCCTCGTCCCTAGGACTCGCGAAATGTTGAATCTCTGATGCACCAAAGTACCAACGGGCGCTCGATCCCTGCCATGCGTCTCCACAAGCGGACGGCTCAGATTCAATCTCGGGATTTCGAGACCTGAGGTGTCTCGACTTTCTCGACCTCGAGAACTCCAATTTCTCGAGCACCGATATCCCGATGCCTATTGCCCAGATATCCAAAATGGACGATTGTGTGACACGCGTCCTCTCTCAGACGGATGGTTGTGATTCCTTCACTCTTTCAGGACTTGAGATGTCCCATCTTTCTCGACCTCAGGACCTCCGATATCCCGAGTGTCGATATCCCGATAATTATGCCTCTCGTCGGGATTTTACCTCTACTTTTCCCGATGATTTAACCACCATGTAACTCATGACAGATCTGACGGTTGTCGGGTTTTTCACTCTAGATCTGATGGCTAAGATCACCTCTTCTCCTACGCGCTCTCTGGACATGAAATCAATGATCCATATCTCGATCTCCAACCGATCCAACGGTTACTTTGCTCCCTCTTGAGCTTGCGCACTTTCTTCCCAACCTTGGGAGAATTACAAAATCCAAAGGCCTCAACCTTTTCTCCCTTTCTCTTCTGTGAACTCCTTTATCTTGAGCTTCACTGCACGTATAAAAACGTTGACTCCTCCTGATCTTTCACTTTCGAATCCTCAAAGGGTTCTTTGACTTCTGCGCCTCTGCAGAGTCTTCACATGCACACGCAGGTGCTACTCGTCCTGAGATTTCCTGTAGCTCCGACCTCCTCAGAAACTCGGTTCTTCTTTCCTTTCCCCCACAGATGGAGAATTTGACGCCCTCCTGGCTGTCTTCTACTCAAGCAACCTCCTTATGAGTCTATCAGGGTGTTCAACAACCCTGTGAAGATCCTTCAGTGGATTCTTCCTCCAAAATACAGAACTCCAAGAGTTCTCTTCTCTCTTCTGTCTGTGCCTGTCTACACACTTACTCGATGCCCACCTGGCAGAGTATCTTCTCAGAACTTATAACAATTCTGTCCTCTTCTGTGTACCCTTTGCACCTGCTCAATGCCCACCTGGCAGAGCTCTCAGAATGATCAATGATTTTGTTTCTTCTTAAGAACTCACAGCAGATTCCTTCCCATGTGCACTCCTTGCACCTGCTCAATGCCCACCTGGCAGAGCTTCACATAATCCTTAGTGATTCTGGTTCTCCTGTCTGAACTCACAGCAAAGTTCCTTCCTCTGTGCACTCCGTGCACTGGCTCAATGCCCACCTGGCAGAGCTTTACAGAACTCCTCAGAGCTTCTGTCTGCAATTGTGTCTCTCCTACACAACCTTGCCTCCAAGGTGTTCAGTAACCTTGAGGTCTTCACGGAGTTGTTGATTCCATCTCTTGTGTCGCAACACGTCCTTGTCTAAACCTGCAGTGTTCAGAAATGCATCCTCTATGCATGGCTATCAGAACCCACAGCGTTCTGTCACACCCTCTAGGTGTGAAGCCTCTTAGACCTTCACCTGAAATCAAACACACTCCTACAAATGCACAACTACAGCACACATCTACAACATACATAAAGAACACACACAGACATCCACATAACACAGAATAATGCAGGAAAACTGCTCTTTGTATTAAAATGGAAAATGCCTGTTTTTACAAGGGTGTTCTCGAGCTCTCTCTGGCTCTTCTCAGACTCCT
>SNQJ01S0031678.1:3658-37836 GCA_010110895.2 Picea sitchensis
ATATTCTTCTTTCGTATGCTGTGTATGTGATTATGTGGAAGAATTAGAAGTTGGGTACCTGAGAGAATGAGTTTCAATTGTTTCTCTGCTTAAGCCAGGAGATTCCTGCATCGAGTTCAGTTGAATACCTCCGCATAGAGTGCGTTGAGGAGGCTAAGCTGTTGAACTCTTGTTCCCTTTAACTCAGAGTCGTTTCGAGTTATTCGAGCCGTGCAGGTGGGTGTAGGTCGGATTGGAGTCTCAGAAGCAAGTCTGAGAACTGAGAGGCCGGAAGTCCTATAACGGGGACAGTGCAGAGTCCGGAAAGACTTCAACCCTGGAAAGCTTTGGAGGTTGGACGTAGGGAGCATTCGGAAAAGTTCTCAGAAGGAATCAGAGGAACTACGCTCAGAAGGATTAGTACCTTTGTTTTCAGTCGCACTGGACGGAGGTGGCGAAGTGGAGGAACTCTTCAAGAGGAAGAGAATCGACGACTTGAATCGTCGTAGAGAATCGCTGAGGTCGCGACCCGACTTATAGAACAGACGCATTGGGAGTTCGCGATGGAGGATTCTTGTTTCTTGTAGGTTGAGGTCACGAGGATGCGAAACGCGACACCCCGGAACGGTTGCATGATGTACGTCGGGGTTTGATGATGTGACAAGTGATCTCGGGATATCGGATCTCGGGGTTTGGAGGCCTCAAAGTCTGACCCCGGAAGTGACGAGTGAGCGAGGTCGCGAGTTTTCCGAGTCGTCGGCATCTCGACACTTCGGGTCTCGGAGGCTGAGTATCCGGTGGCATAGAGTCGCGAGTCGCGATAGCGTGAGGTCTTGATCAACAGAGACAGGGTCAACGTTGACCAGAAGTATCGGATCTCGGAATCCGAGATTCGAAACTCCCTGTCGCAAAAGTCGTGTAGCCGCGAGAACCGATCCTTCGTTATACTAAGGAGGGACGATCGCCGGAGGTAACTGTGGGTAAAGAACTCCCGAAGGGGTTGGAAGAGTGTCGACTCTTCGGGCCGTGGAGGAAGAGAAGATCCTGGTGGAGCGACCGACTGCTGTGAGAGTGGGGTTGCGTCAGAAAGATACATGGATTCACCCCAAAAAATGTATATGTGTAAAAAGGTGATATCCATGTTTAGATTTTTCAAAGTATGACAATACCTTACATAATATAGATGATTCACATTAGAGATATTTTTATCTAAGTTTCCTCATTTTCAGGCTAAAGAACACAAAATGTAGAGAGTACACTAAAGGTGAAACATTGTTGATCAAGAGGGAAAATTAATTTGAGTTCTAGCCATAATGAAAGATCTAGTGCAATGCTTAACATTTTCCTAAACATTAGCATTCTATACTTGTGCCTCATGTTTTCTTTGATGCAACACCCTAAAACAAACATTCTAACACACTGAAAGTCATGTGCAAATGATTTGATGTAGTTCAACATTAATAAAAACACTCCAACACCAATCCCAAGTGCACAAATAGTATCGAATATAGACTAATGATATGAAGAGATATTTATGATATGTAATATTTCCTTAAAACTATTTGATATAAACAAAAATCAATATGAAGAAATCATGAAATTATGATATAAACAAAAATCCAATATGAAGAAATCATGAGATTATGGCATGCTCATGAGAACTATAATATATGTGAAATAGCAAGATAGAAATGGGAAATGGAAGGATTATAATGATAATGATAGTCATTCAAAAATCAAATATGAAAGGTTAGGATCAACAAAATAATATTAATGAATAAAAAAGACAAGCAAATATTTCATGTGTGTACTTATTCTAATCTAGTATAGAATATTTTTTTTATAATCTAATAATATTTATATAGTATGTTCCTATTTTATTGATTTTGGTTTTACAATATTTTAGTTATAGAATGTTTTTTATAATCTAATAATATTTATAGAGTATGTTCCTATTTCTATTAATTTTGGTTTTACAATATTTTAATTATAAAATGTTTTTTGATAATTTAATAATATTTATCGAGTATGTTTTTATTTTTATTGATTTTGGTTTTACACTATTTTATAGTTATAAAATGTTTTTTTATAATTTAATAATATTTATAGAGTATGTTTTTATTTCTATTGATTTTGGTTTTACAATATTTTACTTAATTAATTATAAGCTCTCATTTTAGCATATAAAAAAAATACCATTGCAGTAAGTTAAATATTTAATTTGCCCCTTGAACTTAATTAAAATGATAACAGATTGAAATTTGAAGTTTTGTGTATGTAAAGACGAGTCAATTAGGATATTTATATTGTATGATCTAGACTTCATAAACATTAAGTTGTTATAGTGAAAAGTGGTACGGAGAACTTTACTAATTTTGATTTAAATATAATTTACCATATTATATTCTAATTATTATTTATATAATTTTATTAGTTTTATTTATATATTTTTTATAAACTTCAAAATCTAACTATTAATCAACTTTTACTATAACAACGTCATGTTTATATGACATACTTTAAAAACAAATTTAAAAAATTATTGAATATGATTAAAGTCACAAATGTACGCTGTCTATAAATATGTTACTATTTTTTTTTTTAAATGAGTATATCTCAATTCAAACTTCAAATCTTATTATTATATGAATTATTATTTATTAAATTGTTTTAATAATCTGTTTTTTATGTTACTATTTTTTTTAAATGATTATATCTCAATTCAAACATCAAATCTTATTATTATATGAATTATTATTTATTAAATTATTTTAATAATCTGTTTTTTTACATTTAATTTAATATTAATAGACAAAATCTCCTTTAGTTTTAAACTTTCATAACCAATTTAGTTAAATTTATATTCAATACTTTATAAATTATTTTTATTTTTATTTTATTTTTATTTATTTTTATTTATATTTTTATTTTAATTAATATTAAATATATAAAAATACTTTTAATATTATTAAAATATTAATATACATAAACATAAGTCAAATAACAATTATTATTATTATTATTATATAAAAATCATCACATCTATAAATCTATAACATCACATGCATTGTATTTAATGATAATTTGTGAAAAAAAAACATCAAATTTATCATTCTCTTTCATAACAACCTCATCATTATCATTGGTTGATTTCTGCTCGATTATTATCAATTATCATATATGTGATCATTATCCATGATGTGTTAGTTTGTTAGTATTTTACGTGATAATTCTCCATGATGTGTTAATTTGTTATTTTTTATTTGACTTTTGTCTTTCTTACCGTGTCTTGGTTTGCGAATTTTGAAAAGTGAAGATGTTTAAGTGATAAATTAATAAATATAAGTCTTTAGTTAATATTAATATGATTTATATATTTTATAAAATATTATATTAATATTTAAAATAAAAATATTAATAACATGCTTTATGAAAAATTATAATTATAAATATTATTTTTATAAAGAGAGAATCTCGCGGCTTAGTGTCTTTAATAAAATATGGGACAATCCTATTTCTCGTCGAAGGGGGAGAAGCGGAACATTATTCAACTTGTACTCGATCCGGAATTATTAAAGGTTCAAGCCGAGAGAAATAAAATCATTCTTATATTTTGAATCCATAATTTACATTAACCATGAAATTTCATTTAAAGTTTAAATTTTATATTTATATGGAATTTAATTTTATATTTATATTATTTTTTCATCAAAATTATATTTTATCTTATTCTCTTACACATAGATTATATGATTTTATTCACCACATATTGAATAGATGATATAACATATTCATCTTCTTAGTATGTAGGGGACAGATACACTCCATTATATTATTTTATTCACCACATATTAAGTAGATGATATAACATATTCACCTCCCTACTATGTAGGGAGTCGATACACTCCATAGAAGGCTTGTAATTTTTTGTGGGGTAAACCCAACACCCAATTCCTAGCTCTCTTCCACATTATGAATACAATGACCACTCCCCAAATTCCAATCCCTACTCCAATACCCAATGCCATCAATGATATTTTTTCATCCACATGACTTAACCATCCCACTTTGACATTATTGTTCTTACCACTGTTGTTGTCTTCTATCACTGGTATTTTAGTATTATTGCATTGATCTAAAGGACACCCCCATAAGCATTTATTCCATTTAAATGATGCTGCTTCGAAAGTGGAAAATTGTGTCCCTGTTGGGATTGGACCACATAGGTTATTATATGAAACATCTAGAACCTCCAACATTGATAGTTTAGAGAGTTCTTGAGGAATCTGTCCACTTAAATTATTTTTGGCCACATCTAACTGCTCCAAAGTAGATATCTCACTGAATGATGCAGGTATATGTCCTTCAAAATGGTTCCGAGATAAATTTAGCAATCGCATGCTGCTCAAAGTTCCTATTTTTTGAGGTATTTCTCCTGTAAGATTGTTGCTCGACAAGTCAATTATTGTGTTTGTTACGAGCACATATTCCAAAGTATACTCATTTTTTTTAATGACAATGGAAAATGGTACATTGATCTTATCACTGAGTTCTGAAGATGCATTGACCTTATATCCCTGGAGTCTCTGAAGATTAGCTGGTATACTTCCACTAAATTTATTGTTGGATAAATCCAACACCTGCAACTTGGTGAGATTTGTGATTGATTGAGGGATACTACCATGAAGATTATTATAAGCAATACTTAACACTCTTAAGTATTGAAATTTTGCAAGGTACCTAGGAAGCTCACCATCTAATTGATTTTTCCTTAAATCCAACAACTCACATGAGGTATTGGCCAAAGATGCTGGCAGAGTCCCAGAGAAATAGTTAGAGTGAGCTGAGAAGTATTTCAAAGATTGTGGAAAGTGAATATTGCATAGATCCCCACTAAGTGAATTTTGTGATAGAAATAAACTTTCAAGTGAAACCATCCCATTGATACCATAAAAAATACTCCCAGAAATATTATTATGAGATATATCTAAGTAATAAAGATTCTTGAGCTTTCCTATGGTTTTTGGAATACTCCCAGAAATATTATTATGAGATATATCTAAGTAATAAAGATTCTTGAGCTTTCCTATGGTTTTTGGAATACTCCCAGAAATATTATTATGAGATATATCTAAGTAATCAAGATTCTTGAGCTTTCCTATGGTTTTTGGAATACTAAATATTGTTATGAGATATATCTAAATGATTTGCTTTAAGTTTTCCTATATCTTTAGGAATACTCCCCATAATATTGTTATAAGATATAACTAAGGAAGAGAGATTCTTGAGATTTTCCATAGTTTTTGGAATGCTCCCACAAATATTGTTATGAGATATATTTAAGTAATTGAGAGATTCAAGTTTTCCTATAGCTTTAGGAAACACATCCTTGAGATTGTTTTTGGATAAATCTAAATTTTTTAGTGAAACTAATCTACCAATACTATGAGGAATATTGTCAAAAATATTATTACTACGTAAATTCAAGCTTTCAAGGGATTGGAGCTTTCCTATATTTTTAGGAATTGTACCAGTAATCTTGTTGTGACTGAGGTGAAGGAATCTAAGCTTGCTTAATCTTGTAATGGCTTCGGGAATGCTTCCGGTGAGGGTATTTAAAGAAAGATCTAGAAAGAGGAGACTACTGCAATTTCCTATTTCAGAGGGGATAGAACCAGAGATCGAACCAGGAATATTAGTAAAATAAAAGGTTTCATTATTAGTGCCAAAAGTGGCTGAAATTAAACCACCATCAGGATCATTAAAACCAAGGTAACCAGGATAATTAATTGATAAGTAAGTAAGTTTTTTCAAATTACCCAATTGAGGTGGTATGCTCCCGGACAATAGATTCTTCCCCAAAAATAAATACTTGAGAGATGAGCAGTTTCCCAGAGCCGAAGGAATAATGTTCTCCAATTGATTAAAACTCAGATCCAAGGTCTCTAGCTTCTGTAACGACCCCAATTGAACTGGAATTTTTCCACTGATGTCGTTTCCAAAAAAATCAATGTGCAATAGTTGGGTATAATTGAGAAAAGCTGGCATTGTTCCACTCAAGTGGTTGTCTCCAAAGTTGATGTACGACAGCTTGTCATAATTGCCGAGAGCTGGAATTGTTCCACTTAACTTGTTGACACTAAAGTCGATGTACAATAGTTGAGTACCGTTGCTGAGCGCTGGAGGGATGCGACCACTTAATGAGTTCCATGATAAGTCTAGATGTGATAGACTTCTCATCAAACCCAAAACGGAAGGGATTGGACCACTTAATGAGTTCCATGATAAATCTAGATATGATAGCCTTGTGCAATTAAGCAATGATTTCCAAGTTGATCCGCGTAGAAAATCACGATTAGATCCGAGGTCAAGTATTCTCAGCGCTTTAAGCCGCCCAAATTCGGGTGGAATTCCTCCTTGGAAATTATTAAGAGAAAGGTCCAACGTGTGCAATAATGAGAGGTTTCCCAGAGATGGGGAAAGAGTACCTCCCAATTGTAACTTAAGAAGTACTACGGCAACAACTCTTTTGGTCTCTCGCCTGCAGGTAATACCATACCAAGAGCAGACTTCCTTTGAGTTCTCAGCTGTCCAGTTGGACAGCTTTCCAGAGGGATCACTTTTAATATGCTTTTTAAAGGACAGAAGAGCCTGCACATCCCTTTTCTCGTGACGGTCCATCGATGATGGGAATTCATGGCGGTCCCTTTCCAGCATATTGCGTTCATTCAAATCAAAATCATCATAACCAGACTGAGGTTGAAGTGAAATTAATCCACCAGCCATGTGGTTATTCAGATGATCAATATCATACAAACCACCTTCCCGGTGATCAGTATGGGAATATGGGCTCCAGTTTGAATGATTAATAGCTGCTGCACCAATAACAGAGGCTGCCAATATAACAAAGCTGCACACAACCATCTTGGAAACAACTCTTTGAAGATCCATTTCTTCCCCTCTCTCGCTTTGTGACACTCAAACGTCCTTCAAAGCTTCTTGTGAGTTGTGTTCTTAACTATGTGTATATTTATATATGCAGAAGCTCTCATATCGACTGGAGGTCTTCCACAGGAAAAGCAAAGTCATAAAGAAGATGCCATTGGAAATTTCTAGTGCAATTACAATGCATAAGAGAGCGTGACAAAGATCGACGTATTGACTCCCGGTATTCTTTGACGGTACTGGTTTTGATCCACCGTGAAAGACGGAGTCTTCTTTGAGGGTGGTTTTGATCCACCGTGAAATACGCTGAAATTTCTGGTGAAATATCATGAAAAGAGGGGAATTTCTTCTGCAATATCATAAAAGAGATCACGAAAAATCCATAGAAAATTTGTCACAAAAAAGAGGACATTAACAAAGAAAGGAAATATCTGTGTACTAAGCGAGAGAGATCGACGTATTGACTCGCGTCTTTAAATTGGGTTGGTGCATGTCCATTCACTCCGATTAGTGTTTGTGTAACAATAATACAGAGGTGACCAAAGTAGCTAAAATGAAAATTAGATGGACGGTGGTGWCAATTCAATTGTACAAGTCAAATMAAAWRAAAAACGTTACACGTTACACATTAACAAAGAGGCGAGGAAAGATTCACAGGAAATTTGCAATCCAATATCATGGCATAAATATTATGATCTTAGTTAAATAGGATGGTTTATAATAAATTTTACATATGTGTTGGATAACAAATATTGATGATCTCTCTCATTACTCTATAAGAACACTCTCAACTTGTATAAAGTGTTTTTACACTACCTTTTTATTAAATAGTTGACTTTTAGTATAACAAAAATTTAAAGTTTATAGAGTTATTAGAGAAGTTTTAGATACTCCTTAAAAGTTATGAAAATGAAAATGGATAGTTATAAATTGTTAATTAAAAAATTAGGAGATATTACATAAAGCAAAAAAGGTTTTACTCTATTTTAAATTTGATTTAGTTGTGAAGATGAAATTTAACTCAAAAAACTAAATAAAATAATATAATTACGTTGAGGGATTGTGACATAGAATAAGATAAAAAATTAATAAAATATAAATTGTGTTTTAAGATGCAAGCATTACGAGTAGCCTTATTTTTATAGGCTTGTTAGATACAAAACAAGGTAATGATTCACTTTGAGTACATCTCACTTTTTATTTTAATATTATATTTTACTATACTAATTATGCTATATGCTATTTATTATTCCCCCACTTCATGGTGCCTTGGTTTTTGTATCATTTCTTCATGGTTTAAGTGGACAATGTCCTTGTTATCCTCTTGGTTTAAGAGGACAATGTTCTTGTTATTCTCTCGGTTTACATAGATTATTGATCCAAAAGTACTCAAAAAGACACCTTTTTTTGGTAGGAATGCTATAGAAGCATATGAAAAGGAAGATTTGGAGAACACTTCCCAAAACAACAATACCCCCAACAACCTGAATCCATTCTAGGTCTATGGAAAAAAGAAGGAAGATAACATGAAACTGGGTAGAATAATCTCCATGTTTTTCATTAATTCTTCTCTACTTAGTGCCTCTTCTTTTGGGTTGTCAATATATTCATCTATTCTTGCTAGCGTATCTGCTCGAGAGAATTTATGTGATTCATTAGACGTTCTTTTGCAAAAATTCCCTCCATTCAACGTGATCTCGTGTAAATATTTCCTCAAGTTCAGATTGCTTCTCTAACATGAGCTCATTTATTTTACTAACCTTTAACTCCTACACTCTCTGAACCTTCACCTCCTCCTGGTCAATATTTTCATAAGCAAGCACTCTTGGGCTATTGACTTCATTGACAAAAACTGAGATAGAAGATATGTCACATGTTCAAATAATTGCTTTTATCTATGAAGCTCTTGAAACTAAAAATGGAACTCCTCAAGCCTCTTTATTGATAGGTCATTTTGATCAACGGTAGGGTTTGTGTTGGGACTCATGAGTTTTACATTTCCAAATATGTCTTCATAAATTTGAATAGTCTTCTTTGGAACATCCAAGAACTGAGAAAATATTGGCATCATTGGTTGTGAAAACAATGTTGAAACCAATACATTATGATTTACAACCCATTCATGGTTTGATAAATATGTTTCTAGGTGAGTAGCCTATACATTAGGAACTTCCTATAAAACCTTTCTCTACCTATCTTATTCAGACTTTCCACTATCATACCTAGATTTTGAAGGCAATATAAACATCCAATTCCCATTCAAATGTTCTAAAATCTTATTGTGTGTAGTGTCTATGGGTAAGTATTCAAGTTAGGCGCTATATTTACAACCTTTGTATATTTCTCCTGGAGAGATTCACAAGGGAACAAAGGATAGAACAATGCGTATCTATGTTTTCTTATGGAAACACTTGTAACATCATCATCAAATCGTTGGATGGAATAGTAACTTCAATATTTTTAGACTTAGAAATTGAAAAATACTTCTTTGTGGATCCCATATAGTTTTTCTTCCACTATCTTCGTTGATGATTTTCAAAGGAGGTTGGTTTTCACAATTATTAGTTTCCCCACTCCCCCAATGGTTAGGTTATTGGAATCTCATTTTACTCCCTTCTATTGAGTAGCATTAGTAGTGTTTCCTTTGAAGTTTGGATTTACACCAATCATCTTTAAAGGCCTTCTTTTGTTGAGCCCATAATAGTTTCATATTTGTGTTCGGAATGATGATGAGGGGGCACACATTTTCTCTATTCTATAGGTAATATGGAGCTTGTATCCAAATAAGTGACAACAATGGTTGCTGGCAGTGGTGCAGAAGTATCTATAAGTGTGATTTTACCTAGATTACATTGTAGGAAGGGGTGCACTGATGTTGGATTATGTATGGTGGAGTGTATGAGGCATCATACAATGATGTAAAGATTGTAATATTTAGGAAAATCTCAGGTTTGGAGTTGATAGCCGAGAAATGATAACATGCTACATCTCATAGTTGTTTTAGGCCAATCAGTTGTAATGATCATAAAGCTTCAATATAGAGATGTTCAGGTAGTTAAATAATTATTTTCATGAGATTTTCATATATGTCAAAGTGCATATTTGGTGAATATACTCAACGGTTAGAGAGACCATAGTGCTAGGAAAGGGGGTGCCACCACTGTAATAACTATAAGGAAAATTTTCCCTACTATCTTCACTACACATGTCAGATAGAGAAGAGGATGGGTCTTCTACTTGCCTTATCTATGTAATCCATCAGTCCAAGAAAAAAATTGTGTTGTAGATGGAGGTAGTGGATTCCTTATAATTTCCAAATGATGCAAGAGAGCATATCCCTATAACAACTATGGAATTCTGAAAAAGAAGGGAAATTATCCATTGTAGCAGCTATAAAATCTGTGAGATAATAGCTTTGGTACCATTTAATATAGAATGAGATAGAAAATTGATAGAACAAAACTTGTATTCTAATTTTCAAGCATATGTTCTACAAATAGCCTTCTTTTTATAAGCTTGCTAGATACAAAACAAGGTAACAATTCATTTTGACTGTCTCCCTCTTTATTTTAATATTTTATTCTACTATTATCATTATCTACTAATTTTTCTATGTTATTTATCATCCTCCAAGCATATGAGATACAAAACAAGGTAACAATTGCCATTGTAACCCAAGAGTATATCCAACATTCGTAAGCCAAAGACGCCAATAACTTGTGACTTAGCAAAGGCCAAGGCATTCTGAAGTCCACTGGAGTGGATCTACATCTCAGGGGTCATCTACCCTTCTATCCTTATCACAATGGGCCAACAAGTCCACTTTGAGGGAATTGAACCCGAGTGGGGAGGATAACACACATGCTACCCAACCACCCGAGCTATGAAGTCGGGACAATATCCAAACCCTTATTACAAAAGAAAATGTTCTTACTTTGGAAGATATTGAGTTTGGAGTTAAACAACTAGCAAAAGCAAAAGTTAAGGACATTGAAGACTATCAAGCATAAATCCTAAAAATATAAGCTTTGATATTATCCCTCATATTCATAAACTTTTTAATATGGCAGTCAAGTAGGGTTTGTACCTTTAAGCTATGGATTTAAAGCTTCATTGTTAGTATTTTTAAAAACAAGGACAAAACTAACTCCTCAAATTATAGGGCCATTATAATTAATCCTCTTCTAACCAAATTATAAGAAAATATTCTAAAAAAATATTCTCATATAATTAGAAAGTTAAGAAAAAAGAGCAAAAGATGAAGTTGGTTTTAAAAGTAATTATTCAACTATGGACCGCTTACGCTTAGTTACTTTTAGGATTATTGTAGTTGAATGTTGAAATAATAAAATTAATCTCATATGTAGCTGGAAATCTTTTAATATGCCGCCTACAAATAACCTCTAATAAATCCTTTTGAGTTGAGTGAAATGTCGCCGTATTGAGCGGGAGATAGATCGACGTATTGACTCTTGAGAGAATAACGCAGAAAGTGAAATGTTGCCGTATTGAGCGGGAGAGAGATCGATGTATTGACGCTTGAGAGAGTAACGACGAAAGTGAAATATCGTCGTATTGAGTGGGTGAGAGAACGACATTCAACAACTAAATGGAAATTAGATGGTTGACGCTTGAGAGAGTAACGCCGAAAGTGAAATATCGCCGTATTGAGCGGGAGAGAGAACGTGAAATATCGCCGTATTCAACTAAGTGGAAATTAGATGGTTGACGCTTGAGAGAGTAACGCCGAAAGTGAAATATCGCCGTATTGAGCGGGAGAGAGAACGTGAAATATCGCCGTATTGAGTGGGTGAGAGAACGACATTCAACAACTAAATGGAAATTAGATGGTGACGCTTGAGAGAGTAACGCCGAAAGTGAAATATCGCCGTATTGAGCGGGAGAGAGAACGTGAAATATCGCCGTATTGAGCGGGTGAGAGAACGACATTCAACAAGTAAATGGAAATTAGATGGTTGACGCTTGAGAGAGTAACGCCGAAAGTGAAATATCGCCGTATTGAGCGGGAGAGAGAACGTGAAATATTGCCGTATTGAGCGGGAGAGAGAACGTGAAATATCGCCGTATTGAGTGGGTGAGAGAACGACATTCAACAACTAAGTGGAAATTAGATGGTTGACGCTTGAGAGAGTAACGCCGAAAGTGAAATATCGCCGTATTGAGCGGGAGAGAGAACGTGAAATATTGCCGTATTGAGCGGGAGAGAGAACGACATTCAACAACTAAATGAAAATTAGATGGATGTCAATTCACTTCTCATGGCAAAAGTCTTCCACAAGTCAAAACAAAAGAAAACGTTACGTTACTTTATACCATACCAAAATTTTGAAAAGCAAAACGAAGAGGACCTATCTTCCAAAATCAAAGTCAAGTGAGATATTTTCTTTCATTTTGTTATAATTGGTATGTCTTTTAAATCTAATTTTTTAATATATTAATAAAATATATATTTTTACAATATATTTGATTTAATTATATTTTTTTATAAATATAATGAATTTTAAATTATTTTAAATTAATTTTTTCACATATTTATATTTGTAATTTTTAAAATACATTATACTAAAATTTTATTTATGATTTTAGTTTAATACATTATACTAAAAATTTATTTATGATTTTAGTTTTATAATAATGATGGATAATTTTTATAGATTAAAAACTTTGTCTAAGAATTTCAAACTTCCAACTTTTGAAGTGAACACTCCACCGATTATTAAAGACAAAAAAACCTCATTTAGAAGAAAATAGTGTTGAGATAAGTATTTATAGAATAAAAGAGCAAGTAAATGTTGAGGGCAAAAGTAAGAGGAAGGGAAATTATGGAAAGTAACCATTGAGATATATTATTTAAAGGTAATGAGAAAACTTGTTGAAAAAGGTGGTCAACTTAGTTGGTTAGATGAAATAAGAAGGAGAATAATAAAATATTGGGGAAATAAAATTTTAATTAAGGGAGGAAATTAGAATAATTCAATAAATAAATAAAATAATATAAAAGGGGTTGCACAAATTAAAGTGAGAAAATAATACAGGAAAAAGGTTTGAAATGAGGGATTAAAAATAAATCAAAGGAAACAGGTAGATTGAACATAGAAGAGATTTCAGAGAGATGCAAAGCAACAATGCTAAGAAGGGGGAGGAAAAGAATCAAACCTAAATGTTGGTTTCATTTTGTAGATGGCACATTTGTCATGTGGCCTCATGGTCATGCCCACTTAACCTCTTTCTTCAATCATCTTAACAACCTCCCCCCCACATCCAATTCACTATGGAAATACAAAAGGACAAATCTATCCCCTTCTTGGATGTCCTCATCTCTCGTCTTCTTGATGACTCTATCTCCCACCAAGTCTATAGGAAGAAAACTCACACTAATCGATACCTTAATGCTAGTGCCCACCATCATCCAACTCAAAAATTCGTTGTCCTAAAAACCTTGGTTACTTGGGCCATCCGTAATTCTTCCCTTCAATTCCTCACTAAAGAAAAGGGTCACCTAACTAAAACCCTTTTGTCCAATGGCTACTCTCTCTCTCAAATCACCCAATATTTTCGCTGAGCCACCAACCTAAAACCTAAAATCACCTATCCCTCCTCTCCTCCTCATGCTCTCATTTCTCTTCCTTATATTCAAGGCACCACTGATCATATCTCAAAACTTTTATCTAAGAATAATTTTAAAACCGTATTCAAACCCGACAAAACCCTAAAACAATTTTCAGAACTTGCAAAGACAAACCCCACCTGATGCTCGGCCGAGGAGTTTACCAAATTCCTTGCTCTTGCAGGAAATATTACAGAGGTCAAACTGGTAGAATCTTTAAAGCTGAACTTAAAGAGCATATAATTGATACCAACTTTAACCAAATCTCCAAATAAACTATTGTTGAACACTCTTTTAACTCTAAACACCTTATTTTATTTGATCAAACAAAAATTTTAGCATCTCCCCCGCATTACTCCTCCCAACTCATTCGAGAAGCCCTTGAAATCGAAAAACATCTTAATAAATTTAACCACAAATATGACTAGAAGTTGAGTCAATCCTAGAATCCCACCATTCATCACTTTGACCATTAGGCCTCCTCCTTTCAAATCTCGGTCTTGTTCGTCTCCATCCTTCCTCCTCTCCTCTTTCTTGTTTCTTTTCCTCCCTCGTCTTGACACCATTTCTCTGCATCTCTCTAAAATCTCTTCTTCGTTCAATCTACCCACATCCTTTGATTTATTTTTAATCCCTCATTTAAAATCTTTTGCTTGTATTATTTTCTCACTTTAATTTCTACAAACCCTGTTATATTATTTAATTTATTTCTTGAATATTTCCTCCCCTAATTAAAGTTTTATTCTAACCTTTATCCATTTTCTTTTAAATTACTTTAATAATTATTTATAATTTTTATTCCCTAATATTTAATTATTCTCCTCCTTATTTCTCACCTAATCTAACCGACTAATTTGACCACCTTTTTCAACATGTTTTCTCATTACCTTTAAATAATATATCTCAATGACTACTTCTCATAATTTCGTTTGCCTTTACTTTTTCCCTCAACAGTCACTTTCTCTCTTATTCTATAAATACGTTACTCAACACTCTTTTCTTCCATATGAGATTTTTTGTTCCTCATCATGAGTGGAGTGTCCTACTTGAAACGTTGGATGTTTCAAATCCTCACACATAGTTTTTAATCCAAAAAAATTCTCCAACATTATGACTAACTGTGGAAATTTGCATACTCGGGGTTATAACAATTTCATATATATGATTGTGTAAAACATTGATGACCTTTTTCATAGTTTTACAACAATATTCTCAATTTGTACAAACAAGTATGTTTTCAAATCATCGTATAAAAAGAAAAATCAAATTGCCAACCCTTGGGATGATAAAGATTGTAAGATTGTTAAAAAAGCCATCAAGAAAGCCCTTCATGAGTGCCTAAAAGCTATGAAGGTAAATACTTATAAAGTGATGATTAAAATAAATAAAAGATATTATGTAAACAAAAAAAAGAGAAGGTTTTTACACCAGTTTGAATTCCATTTTTAAAAAATCTCGAGATAAATTTTAACTCAAAAAACTATAGAAAATAATATGATTTGCTTGAGGGATTGGAATTCTTACCTTTAAATCCTTTATGGATATCCAAATGTTTTGGATAACATTTAAACCCTTATTAACAAAGAATACAAATTTATGAGAGCACTCTGCAAACCCTAACCCTTCCTCAACGCCAAATTCTGCTTTCTCAGGGCCTTCAAGCTTGCAACCATGTTAGGGGGGGCACCGATCCTCCTCCTAACTTCAATATTGATGTTGCATGTTGGACAAGCATTTTGGATAAGTTTTGGGATTTGCACCATAATAAATAAAAGAATAAAATATAGTTAGAAGATGGACTAGAGCGCGTGACGAGAGCGGATTTTAAGGAGTCAAAGCACACAATAGAAGGAACTGCAACGGAGTGACGTGTAAAAAGTGGAAAATGTTTATAGACCATTAGGTTTTTGGGACATTTTGTAACGGGCTTTGCCCTACTTTTATGTATAAAAATGTAAAGGGTTGGGGTAGATAGGAGGTTCAAAGAATGAAATCATATAGTGCATTGTTAATGAGTTGAGTTTTTGGCTAAGTGTTCAGATGGTATGACTGAGGTTTTTTGGTGTTAGGCTCGCACTGCAACATGATGGCTAGGTAGGTTTAAGTAATGGTTAATGTTCTATCATTTTGTAAGAACAGTGCACAACTATAAGGAGATTATAAATGACTAACATAAGAAGCCAGTTGTTGTGGACATAGCCCAGACTAGGAACAACCACGTTAAACTTGTGTCTTGATGTGATGCTATGTGTGTTATTTTCTTGATGAATGTGATGGATGAATAACATAGATCTATTGAATGTTTAGTATTCTGAGTAGGTTCTTGATACCACGCAGTGATGATGAAATATTGGTATTTTGAATGTTTTACTGCTAAATGCAGTCATAATGTCGCACACTGTGGTAACTGATAAATGAATGGATGTCAAGTAAAGTAATGTCACACACGTGGAATGTTGCACGATAAGTAACTATTAAGTAATGGGAACTGCGTACAGGAGTAGATGGTTAGTAAGAACATGTTGAATGTCTCACTTCCCCTCATCAATGTAGAAACTTGGTTCCTGCAGCCCCTCTAGATGCCTTGGGTGAGACTTCACTTTCTTGCAGGTGATGCTGAAAGGGCTGGTGTCTAAGGGTTTTGTTGGTATGTTATCTTTGAACCTAGGGTCTGCCCACTACACACCAAAAAATGGTTCCATTGACGGGACCGAGATCTGTAATTGAGGGGATTGTTTTGGAGGCTGAATAAGAAAGAGATCGGGAAATGGATAGAAAGGAAGGAATGAGAATTTTACGGGGAATAGAATAGGAATTCACGACTCAACGATGAATAGTGTTTGCAAAGGTATGTATTTATAGATCTTCATGAAATGTTCTTTGGTGAATTTTCAATAATTTTCAATGAATGGTTAGAGAGGCTAGTTGAAAATGTTGGAAGATATCGAGCTAAGGCTCCGAGAAACTGGACTCCTGAGTTGATCATACAGTTGAATACAGTAAGTAATAAAGTTTCTCATGCAGTTGATTTTTGGTTGAATAAGATATTAGGGGGTTACATTACAAAGTTTGCAAAGATTGTACTCAGTCTTATAATGTCACAGAAAGGGAGTTTTTCAAGGGTCCATGTGGAAGATTCTTGAGCTTATTGTCTACTTGGATAAATATGTTTTTGTGCGACAAGAATGCTATGAAAATGGAATATGATTGCTAGGCACCTTCGCGCACATAGTGGGACTAGGGGTTTACCAAAGGATGGTCTGAGAAGAGATGAAGGAATGGATGGACCGATGATGCCGAGAGAGGAAGAGAGTGAGTCAGACAAAGATATTGGAGTATTTCATTATGGGAAAAGGTTTAGGTATAGGAAGAAGGAGATTGTAGCTGAGAGATAAGAGCAATACAGAGAATTCGAGAAAAGAGACCCGTGTGTAGTGCTCTAGATCACACCGTAGAGAAAAAGGAAAGAGAGAGAAAAGGATCCTCAGTGCAGTCCGATAGAAGAAGGAAATCCATATCAGATCATAATCTGTGTTGAACCCATGACCCCTTGTGCATCACCAAGAATTGAAGCAGGAATTAGAACTTGTTCCAGAGAAATTATAGTTAGTGGGGGAATTCAGAACAATAGTCAGAATAGTGGAAGTATCACAACGAACCAAAGTCAGTAAAGTAGTATGCATAACATGATGGCAGGCATAGATAATACATTGAGGATGCCTGAATTCCATGGAGTGGGGTTGGAAGACTAGGAGCAACATTTGTTTGTATGAGACACGATATGGACTGTGAATCTAGGATGAGGAAGTGAAGATTGTGCAGTTAGCAACGCTATTCAAATATCATGCGCTGATATGGTATATGAAATACCAGACTACTACACTAGTAGGACAATCAAGAACATTAGCAAAGATTAGACAACATTTGCAAGGAATTTCAGAAGTTGAAATCCGAGTCGCAGTATATCACAGAGCTAAAAGAAATTAACCAAGTACAGACTTAGATGCAATGGGATTATGATAAGAGGTTTAAAGATGTGATGGGAAGGTTGACATTCCAAATTCCTGATGAACAACATAGAGAATGGTCTATTGCAGGTCTATTTCTACACATTTGTTGTCCTCTGACACAACAGGGTCATGTCATAACCAAAATCTTTGGAAATTACGATGAAGTTAGAATCATCTCTCATAGGAGAAAGTAGCACAAGGATGGTGCAAGTCTAATAACAACTAGCAGCATTGAACATCCAGTTCTAGTTGCAAGAGATTACTTATAAGGGGAAATAAAAGCATGAAAAATTCTAGTGTATAATGTGTAAGACTTCGTAAAGATGAATGCCCATCATTTGTGTAGTATATGGCTATAGGAGCACCAAAATCATTGTCAGGAGGAGTAGGATATTGTGAAATATGCAAGATAGTGTGAGATCATCTGACTGCTTTTCCATTATTGTGAAAGTACCAGAGTACACCCAGGAATTTGTTTTGTAATTTCTGCAAGTTGGTAGGACACAATAAGAAATATTGTCACACATTCGACTTAATGAGAGAGCACACTTCAGATGCGTACATAATCCAAGAAGATAATGTTGTAGCAGAAGTAGAAGTTACATAGTACAATACTCCGAGAGGCTTTAATCAAGGTGGATGGGGAGGATTCGATAGAGGTCGAGGATGAGGAGCATTTGGTAGAGGAGGAAGAGGACCAAACATTTGTTATAACTGCAACCAACCAAGACATTTAATGAGAGATTACACGAATCCTTGCACGATATGCACATACTGTAGAACACTGGATCGTGTGACATAAGATTTTCCTAAAATAATAGAAAAATGGAAAGCAAGAGGGAACCAAAACTAGAACCAGAACATCCAGATGATAGCTGCAGAACAATATGAAGATTATCCCATAATAACAATAATTACATGCAAAGGAACTATAATAGGAGTGGATGTGATGAAAAAGGGAAAGGGGATTTAGCAATGGGTAAGGAAAGAAATTGACCCTATGCCAACGTTTAATCCAAAGAAAGAGAAAGAGACGTATCAACAAGCCAGGAAGGAGATACTAGGACCATACTAGATAACATCTACATTAACTGTGCCGCTAGTATATGATATGCCATTAGTCTATGATTGTACTATTCTAGAAAGGTCAATCAATAAGGTAAGAACTTTGAAATATTTTCTAAAGAGTTGTTTAGAATTGATGAAGGCTGAGATAGCGTTGAATATATTGCATGGTATGATCGATCAGTGTACACAAGATAGAGAAGTATCAACTACACAAAGAGCAGTCAACCAATTATTTCGCAAGAGGAGGACGAATAGAGAATTCATACTGAGTGCAAAGATAGGGAGTATGGCATAAACAATGTAATATTAGACTTAGGATCAGATGTAAATGTTATTCCAAGGAAGACATGGGAAATGATGGCGAAGCATAAGTTAATTTGGTCACCAGTTCAGTTGAGGATGGTGAACCATCATAAGATAGTGTTGATTGGAAGACTGTTGGGAGTAAATGTTAACATAGATGGAGTGCACAGTATCGTTGACTTTGAGGTCATTGAAATCGTGGATAACACTCAGCCATATCCAACATTTCTCAAACTGGATTGGGCCTTTGATAATCAAATGATTATTAACTTTAATAAAAGGGAAATGATTTTTGAAGTGGGAGTTTTGAAGGTCACTGCACTGTTAGACCCTACATAAGAAACAAGGTATGTGGAACCTGCAAGAAAATAAATAGACAACCTGTATAATATGACCGAGAACATGGATTATTATGTCAATACTATGGTCGATGGTGCACTTAGTTGGAGAAACATCATCTCTTTTTCATCATATTCAGAAGAAGGGTTCGAAAATTGGTAGCACATGTTGCACAAAATATCGACCAGAAGATGCACTTGCATTACTCGCTCTTTGTGCTGGATCATAACAAAGGTGTGTGATACACCCAGGTTTGATGGATTAATTGATGTAAGTTCCTTTGTAAAATAATTTGAGTTGCAGATACCTGAACAACAAAGATTGTTGACATTAGATGTTGCATTGAGAGCAACTTTGTTGAGATGGTAGGAAACACATAAGGAAGGAATAGGAGATTGGAAACATTGTAAAAGGATGATGCAAATAAGATTTGGAACGAAAGGTGAAGAAATTATGCATAATTATACAAGGTTGAGTAGCATGACGAATCATATTGCACAATGCATTACAACTTGGAATCAAGTGCCTTAGTAGGAACAAATATACAAGTTTATACATACACTTGAGATGATTCCCAAGAATTGGTATCTAGAACTAGAAGTCTGCAGAGGGACAACAAATTGGGAAGAAATCACTCGGAATTTAACGGTAACATTTAGTTTTGAAGTTGAGTCACCGTTAGTATATTCATCTCTACAAGTTATCAGAAGTAATATTTTTGTAGTAGAATATTAGAAATAAATAGTACCTGCATGTAGCGCACACAAAGAAACTGCAATAGTACATGAAATATCAACATGTTACAATATTACTAAAGAAGACCAAGATGAAGAAGATCCAAGAAATGTGCAAATACTAGAGACTGAAGGGGAGCACACTGTGGAAGGTATAAAAATCAAATCCAATGCATATGTGAAGCCATTAAGAGTGAGCAAAGTGAATATTGGCATGAAAGATAAACCTAAGTTTGCAGATATTGGTGACTATTGGAACAATGAGACTGTTGAAAAGATTGCAAACCTACAACATGAATATCAAGGTCTATTCCCGACTACTTTTTCGTAGATGAAGGGTATTGTTGGGGACTATGAGAAATGAAGATCCCATTAAAACCAGATGCTAAGATAGTAAGACATAGACCTTGCATGTTGAATCTAAAGCATAAGGAAAAGTGAAAGAAGATCTTGATAGAATGTTAGAGGCTAGTATCATTGATCCTGTCATAGATTCCGAATGGATAAACCCAATGGTAGTCCAAGATAAGAAAATGAGGGGTATTAGAATTTGTGTAGACCTAACAAAATTTAATGATTCTTGTTTACATGACCCATTTTCGACCCCCTCTACAGATGAAGTGTTGGAGAATGTAGGAGGGAAGGAGACCTACTCATTCACTTATGGGTTTTCAGGATATAATCAAATTAAAATTGCGCTATAAGACAAATATAAGATGACGTTTGTGACAGAATGGGGAAGCTACAAGTATACAGTGATGCCATTTGGGTTAAATAATGCACCTACAATGTTTTCTAGAGTAGTTGTTGCAACCTTTAAAGAATTTATTCATAAGTTTCTTGAAGTGTATTTGGGTGATTGGACTGTATTTAGCTTATTGAAAGATCATATCAAAACTCCAAGGTTGATAGTGGATAGATGTATACAATATCAGATATCATTAAATCTGAAGAGGTCTATTTTTTGTGCACCCTTTGGGATTTTGTGGGGACATGTGGTATGGAAGTAAGGTTTTTTAGTTGATCCTTCAAAGATAGCCATGATTCTTAATTTTCCACCACTTGAACCAGTAAGACAATTGAGAACAACATTGGGCCATACAGGATATTATAGGAAGTTTATTAAAGGATATACGCAGATTACAACTCCAATGGAAAAATTGTTAAAGAAATAAGCTAAGTTACAGTGGAATGAAGAATGTCAGCACGGTCTGGAAATGTTGAAGAAAAAGTTAGTAATTGCACCCATTCTGGTGTTCCTAGATTGGAGGAAAGAGTTCCACATTCATGTAGATGCATTGTCTATATATCTCAGTGCAGTGTTAGCTCAGCTAAGAGAGGGAGAGTTAGACCATCCAATTACCTTTAGTGGCAAGAAGCTATCGACTGCTGAGAAGAATTACATGATGACATAAAGGGAAGGATTGGAAATGGTTTATGCTTTGAAAAATTTTAGACACTACTTGTTGGGGTCCCATTTTAATATGTTTACAGACCACTCTGCATTAAGATACCTAGTGAGCAAGCCAATGTTGGGGGGGTGAATCCGCATATGTTTGTTGTTGTTCCATGAGTATGACTTTGAAGTCATTGTGAAGCCATGACAACTGAATGTAGGTCTAGATTATCCGTTGCACATACTGACATGGGAAGATGTAGGGAATCTTGAAGACAATTTACGAGATGCACATTTATTTTCAGTTCAAATGGTGGACGACTACTTTGCAGAGATTGTTCAATTTTTGAGTACAGGAATTGCCCCATCTGACATGACCATAGCACATAAGAAAAAATTAGTGGTTAAAGCAACTGATTATTAGTTGATAACAGTAAATTTATATAATTTATGCGTAGATTGGATACTGCAACACTATGTAGTGGAACGTGAAAGACCAATGATTCTAGCAGAGGTGCATGAGGGAATTGTAGGAGGTCATTACGCAGGAAAGGCGACAAATCAAAAGATCTTGCGTGCATGGATATGGTGTCCCACCCTCCATAATGTTGCTAAGGAATATTATCAGATCTATGATGTTTGTTAGAGAATAGGAAAGTTGTCGAGAAGGGATGAGATGCCTTTGAATTCACAAGTCACATTGCAGGGATTTGAAAAATGGGTAGTATGTTTCATTGGACCGATTCATCCACCAATGAGAAGATCAAGAGCCAAGTACATAATTACTGCAACAAACTATTTGATGAGAATGACACAGGAAGAACTAGTTACAGATTGCAACTCAGAGACAACTGTGTGGTTCTTATTTGAGAACGTAGTTACAAGGTTTGGGTGTTCTAAAGTACTTATGAGAGATTAGGGTACTCAATTTTGAATAAGACAATTGCAGCATTGACAAAAGAGTTCTAGATTCATCATCAAAAGAGCACATTGTATCACCCTTAAGTGAATGGAAATGTGGAATCCTTTAATAAGATATTGGAGAATGCATTGAAAAATATATGTAATGTAGGACGTGATGACTGAGATTTAAGAATTCCTTTAGTTTTATGGTATTATAGAACAACTTGCAAGAAGTTGACAGGTCAAACACCCTTTAGATTAGTGTATGGTCAAGAAGAAATCATTCCTATTGAGTTTCTTATATCGAGTTTGTGCATTGCTACAATGACAGAACTAACGGATTTAGGCGTAGTAGAAGAAACACTATCATAGTTATTGGAATTAGAGGAATACCGATTTGTAGCAGGTTTCCATCAGCAAGTACAAAAGGCACATGAAAAATCTTGGCATGATAGACACATCAAGCATAATAATTTCTAGACAGGAGACTTAGTACTGCTCTATCACAGTAAGTTCTTACGACACCAGGGGAAGTTCAAGATGCATTGGTTAGGTCCATGTGTGATCCGATATATGAAAAAAAAAAGTGTTTTTTACCTTGAATAGTTGGATGGAAACGTCATGGAAGGACTAGTTAACAAGAGTCGGTTGAAACTGTATAGGGACAACCATGATTTTGCGCACTAGTCACAACGTGCATAACATGTACCATAGAACTTGTATTATAGTGTATTATAGAAAGAAAAGGGTAGAAAAAGAAAACAAATAAGGGGAAAATCAAGAAAAAGGTTTAGGGAAGAAGTAGAAATTTGAAGAGTGAATCAGTGTTCAAGAGTTCATAATCACAAGTAAAAAGGATAAGTAGGAACATGTCGCGGAAGAGGAAGAGGCAGGTAATAGGGCACACAAACGGAGGGGAGCATATATGGGGCTAAATGTATATGATATGGCCCCAAGGGGGGGCATATATGGGCCTAAATGCACATGTAATGTGTAAATATATATGTAATAAGGTTGGCCTAATGGTAAAGGGGCCTCATGTGCAAGTGTGAATAGGTATATAGAGAGGTCATGCATTCATTATTGGAGAAAGTGAATTGTGAAATATGAATGGTATTTGGTTATTTGGAGGGGGTTCCCCTATTATTTAAGGACTTATTGTGTAAATAATCTATCTTGGAATTGTTTTCCATGCTCACATTTTGTACATGGTGTGTACTTCTAGTTTATTTTGATAATTTAAGCATTTTGTTCATTACATTTGGTATTAGAGCACCGATCCTAGGGTTTTGATTCCTCAATACAGTCATTTTGGAATTTTCACTATAGATTTTTCTAGGAGCCACTCCAGAAGGTGAAAATCAAAGGTTATTCATAGAAAATATCTAGGCCACTGTGGTAAAAATTTCATCTTTTGGGGCATTATACTTTCAAATATACACTCTATGGAAGATAAGGTATCTGACTAGTCCTATTGACTAGTCTCAAACATGTGTTATGGGTAAAACATGTATAAATTCTTCATAGAAGATCCAAATTATATGATATTAGTTGCATTGGAAATAGGACAACCCGTAGTATTTATGGTACAATTTTCAGAATCAAATATCAAATATTGTGTGCATGGCACGCTGCACAAGTTCACTCTCCTGAAAAGACAAAAAATAAGCAAGGTGTGGGGAAGTTACTATAACTTCCACTTGGAACATCCAATTTTACTTAGACCTATGGAATTAAATAGAGGACATATCAAAGGATTACAGGTCACAATTTCAGACTAAAAAAGGGCGAAATTGTAGAGATACATCAGAAGGAAGGTCGGCTAGGTGAACATACTCCAAATCAAGGTTTTCAAAGGTATGTCACTTAAAACTATCATAATTTTTTATTGGGATGTCCAATTGAGATGATTCAAAAGTAGAGATAGAAACACTAATAAAGGATGAAAAGGAAGATAAGAAATGTTTGGAAGCTGAAAGAAAGGAAGAAGAGAAAATAGAAAATATTTTGATAGATCATCTGAAGGAAAGAAATGAGGACCTAAATAAGCTTGAAACAAAATTTGGTCAAGAAGAAAGAATACTTGAAAAGGAAATCATCTTCTTAAACATCAAACTTGAAGAATCAAAAGCGAACAAAAGAAGTCATGAAGAGTCAGATGATGAAGAAAGAAGAAGAGGTTAAGAAGCTTGAAGAAGAAGTTGTCGTATTGAGAGCCCAAATCATCAAGCTTAGCAAGAACGTTGAAGAGATAAAAACGTCCACATCATCCATATAAAATGTTGAAGAGAAGTATTCCAAGTTTCTAGAAAATAATAATAAGAGTTATGCAGAAGTAATCAAAGGAAGGAATCATGGTTAGCCAGAATCAAATAAAAATGATAGAGATACATCTTCAAGAAGATCCTCCACATTCAAGCCACAAAGAAGATTCAATAATGATCATGATCAACCAAGGCAAGAATTCAGAAGGACTTCACCACAAAGAAGATCATTCACTCCCAGGTATGTAAATTTATTTTATGGTCATTGTTTTTATTGTACTAAATTTGGACATAAAATTGCAGATTGCAGGGCTAATGGAAGAAATGTTCAAGCAAGAAATGCTTATGTGGCACCACATAACATTGAATGTTACAAATTCCACAACTATGGTCACATAGCTCGTGATTGTATAATCATGATGGATACTTCTATAAGATATAAGAACGTTTGGAAAAGAAAACAAGAACAGGTAAAAGAAAAGAAGATGAATTAAGGACACCCAAAAGTCATACTCTCAGGATTGGAAATAGTATGAGATGAAGAAAAAACTATAGGCAAAAAGGAAGATGTTAGATACAAGAAGGTTTGGAGAAGAAATGAAAAAAAAAGAAGAATAGGTGAATAAAGACTAGGTCCCAGAGATCATAGGATTTGCAGTAATGCGAGAAAGAAAAGAAGAATAAGTGAATAAGGAACAAGCCCAAGAGATTATACTTTCAGGAATTGTAGTGCAAGATCAATCCACAGAAAAAAGGGAAGAAGTTAGAGTTCAGAAAGATGATGAGTCTAAAGAACAAGAGGAAGATTAATCTGCATCACGGGGGGTATTTTTCTAAGCCAATTGACTTGGAGACTCCTAGTGAATATGAATATTGAATAGGGGGAGTCAGTGTAGTAGCTACTACAAATCAAAGAACTATCTTTCGAGAAGGTTGAAGTATTTGGAGAGAAAAATAGCAAAAGTACAAAATGACAGATTGATCAATTGAGAAGTATTATTCCCACACATATATTAGTTGGAAATTACATAGGAATAAGTTTATTATTATATTCCTTTAGACAGAGATATATTCAGTACAGGTTGTTCCATACATGCAGAGTTTGATTTTCATATAGAGTAGATTAGTGGACACATCATGGTCATGACAGATCATTTGAAGTCAAGAAATTTTGAATGTTTTTTATAAATATTAGAGTTACAAGAGGTAGCGCCAACGGACAATTAGCAAGCACTGGAAGAGAGGAAAGGAAACATATTCAAGTATCCTTACATTGATCTACATGACATCTTGCAGAGAATTCAAGGGAAGAGAAATCATTAGAGAAAGAGACCCAGAAAGAAAGACTAGAAGTATGCAGACAGGGGGAGACATATCAACAAGGGGAGTTAACATTTTTCCCATGATGTGAAAGGGAGAGAAAAAAAATAGATGCATGAAGATAGGGGGAGAAACCCTTTTTCCGTTGATGTCAAAGGGGGAGAGTTAGAAACATTGATGAGGAACAATGGTCACATGGGGAGCATTAGTGTTGGAGCATCAATGTTGCCATTAGTGTTGCCATCAATGTTGGTGTTTCCATCAATGCCAAAGGGGGATATTGTTGGACAGTTGGTTGTCATTGATTTCAACCCTTGGAGATTGATGTCAACCCTTGGAGAAATACAAAATCCCTAGAGATGTGGTTGAGATAGATGGATAGTTAGTTGTCATTTATGGAGTGGTTGATGTCAACATATGTGTTGGGTGCATTTGATGAAGTCTACATGTAGCCCCAAAGTTATGGTCATGGAACCCACATTTGATCGACGAATAAATACATGAAGGTCAGTGTATTTGCAAGTAAGACTATCTTAGATGGATAGTACACATCATGCCATTTTCGGTGATAGGTGGCAAGTCATGTGTCTCCTTATGGTTGAAGAGATATGGATTTGTAAAGATTAGAGGACCCTCAAGAATAATCTAGAATCTCTTAGAAGGTCAACAAGAAGTCAATTATTCTAGAAGCCTCTAGAAATTATTCAAGAAGTTTGCTAGTCAAAGTGGTGCAACAAGAAGTTAATTATGGGTAAAATAGTTGTAACAAAGAAATTATGAATTTACTAATTATGGGTAAAGTAGTTTCCACAAGAAAGTACAGGTTGACCCAAAAATTAATAAAAAGGATAAAACAATTATGACCCTAAAATGAGGAAAAAGGGTAAAACAATTACAACCCTAAAATTAGGAAAAAGGGTAAAACAATTGTGAGACTTGCAAAGCTGAGTGCAAGTGTTGTAAGTGTTGATTGCATAGATTGTAAGGAAGCTTTGTGCTAGATCTACTCGAGGAAGGAGGATTTGGCGAGGTGCACGCAGATCTCTTGTCCTATGCAGAGTAGGATTTTGATAGCTTTGTGTTGTAACCAGATTGACTAAAGCTAATAAAGAATAAGAGTTGGTGGATGTAGCCCCAGGGTGAGGGTGAACCACATAAATATTGTGTGTTGTGATTTGTGCTTAATCTTAGATGTTTTGTATTGCTAAGTGCTTAGATGTGATTAGATAGAATCACTTATGCTTAGTGCTAGAGATGTATATGAATGTTAGATCTAATGTGTACGAATATGCTAAGTGCTTGATCTACCAGAACTGATCTGTCTTGTTGTTGCTAAGTGCTAAAATAACCTAGACCTAAGTGAATGCTCTGTTATGCCGATGAAGTAGATCTAAGTGGAATATTGATGAATGATCTATGCTAAGTGCTTGCTAAGTAATATAATCACATATCTGTGTCCCAGCTAAGGTTGCAGACACCTAAGTCTCACAACCACCCCTGCCTCTACCTTGGGTGAGACTTCATCTGCTTCGCAGGTGTTGCCGAAAGGGCCGATAGTTAGGGTTTGTTGGTGCGATGTTGTATATTTGAACCTTGGGTCTGCCCTTGTGCCAAAAAGGAAAGATGGTAAAACAATTATTAACCTAAAATTAGGGAAAAGGGTAAAATAATTAAAGGGTAAAACAATTGTAACAAAAAATTAATTAAGGGTTTACACCAAGAAATTAATTAAGGGTAAAGTGGTTGAAAAGAAGTTAAATGGAAGACTATAAATACGCATCAAGAGTCTTTCATTATCACACAAAAATTCATTGAATATCTATCTAGTGAAAGCTTTATCTATTAGCGAATATGAGGTAGCAAGGATGAGGTAAATTAAAGGGGATGCTTGTTCCAGGTTACAACAAGGTATGATTATGCAACAACGTTGTCGTAGGTTATGTGGTATGTGAGTGCATAAGTTTTGAGGGTTATATATTGGTAATGTTATGTCTCATATTGGTGGCATGGCTTGGTGATATTTTGGAGGTTATGGTTTATGCTCGATGCAAATTTTGAGAGTTTTGGTACTTGTTTAGTACATGGTTTATGGAATATCTTGTGGTACATGTGTGAATCATGTCATATGGTACATGTTTGAGGCAGTTTGGTTGAGTTGTATTGTTGAAGATATTTGTATAAGCTGAGGCTACATAACAGTGAGGGTTTGATACATGGTTGATGTGATAGTTCATTAGACTTGTTTCATGGATGGTATGGAAATGCTTAAGGCATATCTTGTAGGCCCCTTTTGGTTTATGGTTGCATATGGTTGAGGTTCATGATTTGGTGTTATGCTTGAGACATATCCTTGGTACATTGTATATGGTTGTTATGGTTCATTGTTAGAGGCACATCTTTGTGATATTGGAATATACTTGAGGCATATGCTTGGTATATGATCTTGGTTGATTATGATGCATGCTTGAGGTTTTGGTTTATACATTGATGCATATGTTGGTACATAGTTGATGATTGATGTACATGGTTGATGTGCATGGTTGATGGTTTATGTGCATGGTTGATGGTTGAGGTACATGGTACGTGTGTTGTTGCATGGTTGATGCACTAGTTGTTGTAAAGGTGTTGGTACATGGTTGATGCATGTGTTGTCATACAGGTTGTGGTACATGATTGGTACTTGGCAGGGTACAGGTTGATGGTTTGGTACATGCTTGGTTGAGGTATGTGTTTGTGATGTTGGACATCTAGTTCAGAGGTGTCCTTGGTATATGATCCATGTGAGAGGATCTGGTTGAGTATCAGTGATAGTGACAGGTTGGACAGGTTGGTCAATGACAGGTTGATGTGATGGGTTGATAATGACAGTGGTAGTGACATTGATAATGACGGTGAAAGTGACAATGGTAGTGATTGTGGTAGTGATAGTTGGTCTAAACTTATATTTCAGGGTGACAGGACGAGGCAATGAAAGGGGGTTGTATACTCCTTCTAGTTGGTGCCAGAGAACATAGGGAGTTGGAGCTTCCTTCAGGTTGGAGCCTATAAATAGGGGGTCGTAACCTCCTTCCAGTTGCAACTGGAGAATTGGGAAGTTGGTACTTCCAATGGATGTATTTTTTGATATATAAGAAAGCATTCTGTGGTTTTCTCTCATTTGGGTTTCCACATAAATTTTGGTCTATTGTGTATTTGATGTGATGTTATTTATGTTTATATTCTCATTATACATTTATGATATATTGTTGATATATTTTTGATATATTGTTGATAAAGTTAACACACACACACACACACACACACACACACACACACACACACACACACACACACACACACACACACACATATATATTGCGGTTAAAAGTGGTAAAAGTGATCATATTGATTCAACCCCCCCTCTTAGTAGTAAAAAAATTGGTAGCAGAGTAGGTCCTTCAAGAAAATAGTTCAACCACTGGAAGGAATATCATGGAGAGCAACAATTTGTATAGAAATGGAATACCATAGTTCGATGGGCAGAATGGTCTGTAGTATGAGATGTGGAGCGACATAGTGAAATTTTTTTAAAGGCACGGGGATATTATGTTTGGTACTCAGTTGTTATTGGATACACTGCTAAAAAGTATCCAAAAAAATATACCCAAGAAGGAATTGAAAAGAAACAACAAAATAGCAATGGATTTCATATGGGAAGGATTAGTTGATCCGATAAGAGAAAATGTTTTAAAATGTTCATCAACTAAAAAATTTTGGGATAAGTTACATAAACTCTACTTTAAGGAATATCCCATTACAAATCCATAGAATGCTAAAGAAGATGCAAGAACAGAACAAGAAGAAAGATGCTCATCATGCTAGACAAAAGAAAAATATTGTGAAGAAGGCATAATAGACCTTGAAGAAGAGTTTATCAGTGCTTTAGACGAATTGAAAAAAGAAAGGAAGAAGAAAAAATCTACTGAGGAACAATTAGTTAAGAAGAATTCTAAAAAATGTTCTGAAGAATACCAACAAGCCATCATGAAACTAAAATCTCAACTAGAAGAAGCCAGAAAGATTGAAGAAACATACAAAGGTTAGATGGAAGAAAATCAGTGTTTGGAAGTTGAGATAGCATCACTGAGAAATGAAGCAATGGAAGAGAAACAATGTTTGGAAGCAGAAAGAAAGGAAACAAAGAAAAGAGAAAATATTTTGACATATCATCTGAAGGAAAGAACTGACGACCTAAATCATATTGAAGAAAAATTTAGTCAAGAAGAAATAAGACTTGAAAAGGAAATCGTCTCCTTGAATATCCAACTTGAAGAAGAAAAGCAAATAGAAGAAGTCATGAAGAGTCAGATGATGAAGAAAGAAGAAGAGGTTGAGAAGCTTGAAGAAGAAGTTGTCACATTGAGAGCCAAAATCATCAATCTTAGCAAGAACGTTGAAGAGATAAAAACATCCACATCGTCCATATAAAATGTTGAAGAGAAACACTCCAAGTTTCCAGAAAAGAAGAATCAGAGTTATGTAGAAGTACTCAAAGGAAGGAATCATGGTCAACCAAAATCAAAGAAAAATGATAAAGATACATATTCAGGAAGATCCTCCACATTCAAGCAACAAATAAGCTTCAATAATGATCATGATCAACCAAGGAAGGAATTTAGAAGGACTGCGCCACAAAGAAGATCATTCACTCCTAGGTATGTAAATTTATTTTATGGTCATTGTTTTTATTGTACTAACTTTGGACATAAAATTGTAGATTGCAAGGCTAATGGAAGAAATATTCAAACAAGAAATGTTTATGTGGCCCCACATAACATTGAATGTTACAAATGCCACAATTATGGTCACATAGCTTGTGATTGTAAAAGCATGATGGATACATCTATAAGATATAAGAAAGTTTGGAAAAGAAAACAAAAATAGGTAAAAGAAGAAAAGATGAATGAATAACACCCAAAAGTATGCTCTCGGGATTGGAAATAGTACGAGATCAAGAAAAATATACAGTAAAAAAGGAAGATGTTAGATATAGGAAGGTTTGGAGAAGAAATGAAAAACAAGAAGAAAAAGTGAATAAAGACCAGGTCCAAGAGATCACATGATTTACAATAATGTGAGAAAGAAAAGAAGAACAAGTGAATAAGGAACATGCCTAAGAGATTGTACTTTCATGAATTGTAGTGCAAGATCAATCCACAGGAAAAGGGAAGAAGTCAAAGTTTAGAAAGATGATGAGTCTATAGAACAGGAGGAAGATTACTCTGCATTAGAGCGGGTGTTTTTCTGAGCCACTTGGCTTGGATACTCCTAGTGAATATGAATATTGAATAGGGGGACTCAGTGTAGTAGATACTACAAATTAGAGAACCATATTTTGAGAAGGTTGAAGTATTTGTAGAGATAGATAGAGGAAATAGAGAATGATAGATTGATTAGTTGAAAAGTATTGTTCCCACACAAATATCAGTTGGAAATTACACATGCAAAAGTTTATGATTATATTCCTTCAGGTAGAGATATCTTCAATATAGGTTGTTCCAGACATGAAAAGTTTGATTCTCAGATAGAGTAGATTAGTGGACACATAATGGTCATGACAAATCATTTGAAGACAATAAATTTTGAATTTTTTTTATATATATTATGAGTTACAAGAGGAAGCACCAATGGACAATTAGCAAGAACTGGAAGAGAGGAGAGGAAACATATTTAGGTAGCCTTACATTGATCTACATGACATCTTGTAGAGAATTCAAGGGAAGAGAAATCATAAGAGAAAAAGATCCAAAAAGAAAGACTAGAAGCATGCAGACAGGGGGAGACATACCGACATGGGGAGTTAACATTTTGCCCATGATGTGAAAGGGAGAGACAAAGAATAGATGCATGAAGACAGGGGGAGCAACCCCAAGGAGAGAGACCTTTTTCCATTGATGTCAAAGGGGGAGAGTGAGAAAGATTGATGAGGAGCAATGGTCATAGGGGGAGCATGAGTGTTGGATCATCAATGTTGTCATCAATGTTTATAGAAAAGTTATCATCAACATTGTCATTAGTGTTGTAATTGTTTTTAACAAATTGGGGTTTTTTAACACTTGTTTTGCAATGAAAGCATAAAAAAACACAGATATATTTAATTGAAAATATTTAACAATATGTAATCACACAAAATAGCACAACAATTTTGCGTGGTAAAAACCTATACACGAAAACATCCACGGGTCATTGATATTTGGTTTATTTATCATTCAAGGGAGATATTACATCAGCCAAACCAAGCTTAACACTCATACTCAAACTCTCTTTTCCTCTCATATTTTATACAACTGTCAGCAGTTTGTGCTGGAAGCTGCCCACGTATCCTCTACAACTAGCCACCCTTTCGACTCTCCCACACGACTTCTACTTCCGACTAATTTAATTCAACTTCTTGTCTCCTCCTGCCGGTGCATGAAATCTCTCCATGGTTTGTCACCTTACCTCATGACTGCAATTACCTACTCCAATTCTCAACCATGCTCCCTTACATAGCTAGTGGATCCACGACCAATGTTCTCCTTACATGAACAACATCTGTGGCGGCTCTCTAAGTCGTTCTTAGCCCAATTTTAATTGGCTGACTCCAATCCTGCATGCTCACATCCCGATTCCACATCCTGCCAGATCAGATTACTTGTGTGACTGCCTCTGCTGAGCCCAAGATCATACCATAATCAATTGATCTCTAAGCCGTATGGTCTGTACTGTACGATTGTGTACGTTTTTTCTTTTTAATTATTAACCCTGCAGCAAAATAAATTCCCACAGAAAATAAGTTTTCCATTGCAAATCTCAATCTTGGCAATCTGTTTTCTTCTTCATAGACTTGGATACGATACCATGTTGAATTATGTTAACCTAGCACACGACAGCTAATTCCAAGCAAAATAAATTTACTGAACTAAAGCATAGCTAGGTTACTCAATGATAATTAGTGGAAACATTAAAACATATAAACCAATCACATTGCACACAACATTGAGGTAAACACCAATGGAAAAACCCTTACGGGAAAACCATTTCTGAGTTTAATTTTATTAGATAAAATCTTGGGCTCCCATCATGTGATAATGACTCGTCAAAGGAATATAATATTGCAACTGATAGTCTAGCCCACCTAGTTTCTCTCTCCCTAGCTGCCCCCTGCACACTTCCTCAGCCTTGCCCACTCAAACACAAGTACATGAGAAAGACTCTATCTTGCTCCTATGCACTCATTGTGTGCCTCTTAGTCTCCTTAGATCTGATTTTATAATCCCTTGATGACTAAAACTCTAACCCTAGATCTCAATGACCAATATTAGACCTTGCCTCTCATTATCTAACGATCATGAATTAATCTCTCATTGAGATAACTTAAATCACTCAAGTCACTCAACTTTATAATAAAGTCACTTTAGTCATTACATAAAAGCCACTATAAAGAGTATCGCTCAGACACCTCCACATGCTAGGCACCGCCAATGTGAAAGTACCTGTCTGAGCTACCCCAAAAGCTAACAATATTAACATATTTAAATTTGGTTTATAATGTTTGTCCACCAATAATAAAAAAATACAAGTGGTGATGATGGTGGTGTCAAGTCACTTGTACTAGTCTCAAGGCAAAAGTCTTCCACAAGTCAAAACAAAAGAAAAACATTACACGCTACTTTATAATTATGAACCAAAATTTTTGAAAAGCAAAACGAAGGGCATATATCTTCAAACTCAAGATCAAGTGAGATGTTCTTATTTCATTGAAGGACTTTATAAATTATTTTGATATATTTTATTTAATTGTATTTTTTTTTGATAACTTTAAATTATTTAAAATATTTTTCTTTAATTATTTCATTTTTATTAAAAATTTATATTTTGTAAATTTTTAAATAAATTATATTAAAATATTTATTATGATCTTAGTTAAATATGATGGTTTATAATAAATTTTACATATGTGTTGGATAACAAATATTGATGATCTGTCTCATTACTTAACAAGGTTACATGGTAGCAAATACCTACCTGATCTAAAAATGAAGAAGACTTCTATACTTGAAAATATTTGCAAGTAAAATTTATGTGTTAAAATGAAAATAGACCAAATTTGCAACACAACTTTAATGAAAATTACTCATCAAAGATGCATATAAACAACAACAATAATAGTGAACAGAAAACACATAACACAACAAATGATAAAGGAGTTCACCCCTCTCTTGGGCTACATCTCCTGGTCCAGCTTCCAATGGATCATTTATATTATTT